>JAVFBZ010000015.1:92542-140654 GCA_032466195.1 Katharina tunicata
CCCCCCCCCCCGCGACACGAGTCATAGCATGCTACGGCTGTGTCGCTGTTAATCAGATAGGCACAAAACTCGGCATGATTGTTATTTGAACTATGGTTCATTTTGTGACAGAGCGTCATGATTTCAAGTTGGTGACAAAGACATTGCATGTTGCTAATAGCGATATCTTGTATGTGTCCGGTTCCTGGTCCGTAGTACAATGGTACTTTTAACAAGTGAATGCTATTGAATAATGGTTTATACATTGTATAAGCTTTCATTTATGAAGATCTAGACGGTATCTAGCATATTTATTCAGTATGCATATATGAATGCATGGTGCTCATTGAAAAAGTTAGTAGAGATATTTTGATTTAAAAAAAACAAAAATTTCTTGTTTTGTTAGACTTGGTAAACATTTATATAGTATAAATGTTAAAGGAAGTCGGTTAGTCAATTATAGTCCTTGATTTATTATTGAAGCTAAAATTGTTATTCATTTAATGGTTAAATCATGCAGTTAAATAGGCCAAACTTCATCATACCGGAACTTTTTTTCGGTGACGGAACAAAATACAGATAAGCATATCCAAAGACCGTTCCAGTTTTGTGATTATGATGATGTTATGGTTTGAACACATTGTGTGCTAAGCCGCAATGGCTGTTCTATTTCCAACTTATCATCTGTAGATGGAAAATTAAACTGTCATGAAAACAAACAGTATAATGATGTAGAGTGTCATCCAGTTAGGTGATTAATGATACTTATAGACACATCAACTAAATGAATCATCTACAATAATGACACTTTTTTACACCTTGCTTAATTAGGGAATTGTTATTTGTCCACTTGAACACAATTTACCTTTTTATTTCCCTTTGATTAAGAGCATACATTAGGGGTTGCCTGTGAAGTGATTCGAGTTTGCGATATGTTTGCTCTTAATGACGTCCTCGAGGGCACATAGAGGGAAGGTTATGATATGAATGTCTGTCCCCTCAGGGCATCGGTTTCCCGGGGCATACACAGCTCATAAGGGACTACACGTGCAATTAGTTCTACTTGATCAAGCCAGCAATAGCAGTCGCTGTCCTGATTCATTCTATTTTTATTTTATACTGTATAAGGGACTTAATTTTACTTTGTCACAATAATTTCCCAATTTAATGAAAAATGTTTTCACTTCAGTTTTAAATTGGGTATTTTTATGAGGGGGTTTATATAAAACTTAAATTAACTCTAGCACTCTAATTAGTGCCATAACAGTTGAGTAGCAGCTGCTTTTAATTGAATAGGGCTTTTTACTTTTTGATGTGAAGAATGAAGAAAGTTTGTAGAATGTTTAATACCCCTATCAAGTTTAAGTAATGTGTTAATGAATTGCATATTGTTATAGATATAGATTTGAAAGACATGGGCCTTTTTCTTTGATTTAAATGGGCGTTATTGAGTCAACAAAAGAAAAATGAGTTAAACTAACTATGCTTTTCAAAAAATTTGAGACTACATGTAGCTGTGGTGTGGCAAATGCATTTTGCCTTTTTTTTTAAGTTACAGATTTTTTTTGGTATCAAAATGTAGAAAAGTCATTTATGTTTTAAAGAGTTCATTATGTGTGTTGAACAGTTGATTGTGTCCATGTTAGAAAGCTGCACACTGCACAGCAGATTGCATCGTGCATGTCCTTTAGGAAACCTTCTGCTGGGGTAAATCCGCCTAAGGGCTGAAGCAAGGTGTGACAGAGACAAATGTTGCTATGATCTCACTGTGTTATCTTATTATTAATGTATGATATCCCCTGGGATGAGGGTATCAGCCAAGTTGTTATGGCGGCCATTTTGACCAGTACGTGCATCCTGCCTGCCATTAATAATCACTAGATAATGTACTGCTGCAAACATTAGCAACATTGACAATAACAATAATTGCTAGCTAAGCAGGACATTTGGTGAAGGAACTTATGAGATGATCTAAATTTGATGATTTATGTGAGAGTCGAGGGAATGTATTTAATTTTTTTCGGCTGTCAAGTAGCAAATTAAAACGCAGATAGGTGGAAGTGTTCGCTTTGTTCCCTGGCAAAACTTCTAGTTTGTTGTTTTGCGTTGCCTAGATACAGTTATCTGCCTGAAATCTAAAAATTATTTTGTCAAAGTTGCATTGATTTTGTTTTCCTGAACAGTCTTTGGATCAAAGGGTATGGAATGTAACTAACTCCAGCAGAATGGTTCTCAGATCTTTAAAAAAAATCAATTTGTGTTAAATTATTCCGGCCCTCATCTGTCTGCTGTCAGGATATGTGGAGATCTTATCTTATGCCATATCTTATTTACTTTGAAAGGTCAGAGGAAAATCAATTAAGTGACAATATTGTGTAGTTTTCGCATTGATTTTATAATTGTTATGAATTTGTCTTTCCAATTTGGGACAGGAGTGTTTATTCACTTATTGACTTTGACAGTCTGACTTTTTACTGCCAGTTTGCAAATGGAATATCTATTCACATACCGGTATTTTATTTATTAAAGCATTTTTTGTCGATCAAAGCACTTTCCATGGCAGCTTGCTATATTGTTTTATATATATTCAAATGGGTTTATGTGCAACAAATAAACACAGTCAACAAAGAAACACATACCCACTTTTATTTTATTTATGTTGAATTTATTTATTTGACAATTTTCAGAATTTACATGCATAGTCTGCTTACAAGCCAATTTCAGCATATATAATGTAGACAATGTATTATATGATGTACATGTATAACAAAATGGCTAACCGGTCTACATGTTTATTTTATATGTTGTTTTTCTTTACTGTTGCAGGCAAGCGTTCTCATTGCCGCAGTTTGGTGCTACTCCTACCATTCCAATGTCGTCGTACCCTGGAGTGATGAACGACAGTACTTATTATTCCAAGTTCAGCAGCGCGAGTCACAGAATGAAGAAACAGTTGAAGAGACGATGCAGTTGGAAATGCACTGCATTAATTTTATTACTGCTGTGTGTAGCACTGCTGGCTGTTGTGGCATATTTTGCAAGTAAGCCTGGCATTACACAGAGAGATAGCATTTGTCCAAGTTTGTTCAAGCAAAAATGTGAAACACATTTACATGTATGTATAGAAAAACTTAGCATAGAAGGAATACTAAATAAAGCATTACAGCTTTTGTGATCAGTGCATTTTGTCTATATTTCGATCTATCTGAGTGATTTTGTTTTTCATAAAACAACAAAATATATAAAGGTGTAAAAAAAGAAAAAAAAAGTTACAATTAAAGTGATAAGAATATCAGTCAGTATAGGTTGTCTTGATTTGTAATTCAGAGAAAATAAGAAAAAGATGAAATTTTTATCAGGACCCTTAAAGCTTGTAATACACATGAAAACCATTTAAAAAGGAAAGCTTTACTGGTAAATATTTTGTGGTGATATCTATTTCTCTGCTCCACCATCCGATCAGTAGAGTAACAGTGTACTTGCATCTGCTGTGTGCTTTTGGGCTGTACAGTTAGGGCCTGTGGGGATTTTATTGCACATGTGGGCCCTATCCAACTTGGCATATTATTACTCAGAGATTAGCGTTCAGATAGGGCTTTGATTGATATCAGACTTGATGTATGATGGTGTGAAGCCTCCATTCTGATAAGCAGATATGTAACCTTCATTTAATAGTGTTAGCTGGCTTTTTGAGTGCTTCTGGGTTCCATATAACTCATGGAATTGCTAATAAAGGCCATGGCTATCTGCTCTTCTTTTGTACAAATACAGAACACATATTGTGACCTTTAGAAAGAATTGTAATAGTTTTTAGGGAACAGGTTGATGTTTCTGCCTTAATAAAAACTTAATGAAAAATTGTGTAATTTTCCCAGAAGATATATTAACAGTTCTGTTTTTTTTTTTACATCAGTTCATTTAAACCATGATTTTATTTGATGTCTTTGAGGGTTATGTATAAAGTATGCTCTAAAAAGTATGCTTACATTGCATTTGCAGTCTTGGAATAGTCAGAAAAGGACCTTGCCTGTTGCTATAGACCATTGTCCAAGACTCTAAAACAAAGGATTTTTTTAAACAAGTGTGTACATGTGTTTTGCCTTCTACACACAGAGAATCAGCATCAATCTAATTAATTAATGGTTTGACAACTTGGTTGGCAGCAGAAAGCTGGGTCAATCCAGGATAGCTAGTGTTTTGGAAGTCCCATCTCTCCTATCACACAACCCCACCCCTCTCGCATCCTCCTCACAGAGACTGGCCCCAACAGACAATGTTAATTGAGCTGTGTACATTACATACTTTAGTGGCAAAAAATAAGTAAAGGTTCCACTTAAGATTTGTTATTGTTTATAAATATTGAAAAGTAACAATTTATTTGAAAATCCATTTGTCTCATCAAAATAACTCTTCTAACTGTTAGTCGCTGGAGTCTAATTATTTCTTGGGCACACTTGATAGAGCTTGGAGCCTCCATTATTTATTCATCGATACCCCTCACATTTTTCTTTGCCTTAATTACATGTGCATTTTTCTCTATTTGCCCCACATATTAAATATTTCAGTGGTGTGCATGTGGCTGGGAAGCCTGCTGTTTAATGACACCCGTATTCACGCCTGACAATTTGTAACTTGACATTCATTATGCATAGATGCACGTGTAATGTTGGCTCACTCTGGGGACCAGGTCATGAAATATTAATTTGAAATTTCAATTTTGAAAGGCCTTCGTTTAGGCCGATTATTCCAGACAACCCCTCTGGATTGCCGTTTGGATGTCACAACCTGTTTCTAACTGGATTAGGAAATTTACGACGCAGTTCTTCTTGTCATATTCGCTTGAGTTAAATTCTCCCCTGCCATTTTTAACCCACTTTGTTTTTGCTCATCCTCACATGTGTTTGATAGGAGAAAAGATTTGTCGTGATAAATTGAGATAATGGCAGATGAACATAATCGGCTGATTTTATTAAAAGCTCATAAGTGAATAAACCCCCTTTACTTGTAATGGTTTCTTCAAAGTTTGTGTGATAAGGGATAATAACTCATTGTCTGAGTCATAAATTATCCCTATTTCACATGAATATTTCAATCACTTCTCCTGACTTTTCTTTTCCCACCAAGGAATCTCAACTTCTTATAATTCAATCTGTTTTTGAGATTTTTGCAATTTATCTTTTTTCACTCAAAGTTAACTTTTTTGTTCACACTTTTTTGTAATCTAAAAGTTTTTGTAGTTCCCCAAACTTGGGCAACCTCCTATGTTTTATACAAGGCAGTAAAGATTTGCAATCTCTCTTTCATTTATATTTTTTTTGCTGAGTTGGTCTTAATAGTACTGAACAATCAGTATCATTTTTCTGTTTAGGCTGAGTATTAATTTTCCGAGGTTAACATAGTTTGCACCTTATAGACTAACAAAAGTAAATTAAAGATATAATAAAAATGTGCACAAGCTTTCGTCTACATCCAGTAGACATCTAATGGATGTAGACGAAAGCTTGTGCATATTCATTATGTCTTTAATTTACTTTTGTTAGTCTATAAAGTGCAAACTATATCTTCCTTGGCTATTACATTTAGAGACGGCTCAACTCATATTTTTATCCGAGGTTAATACTATCCTTTTGAGGTCAATTCTGTTATTTGGGGGTTCCTAGTGTTTTTGTGTTCATGGGGTAGTTGAGTAGGAGATTCCTGTGCAATGTTGTCCTCTGAGCTAAAGGTATCAGGCTGGGGATTTGTTCTTGCATCCTTTTTCGTCCTGTGTTTTCTTGTTTCTTGCCAGTATGAAGGCTGATTTCCTTTACCCACTGGGCTGCCATGCTGTAATATGAGTGTGATAACCTTACATACAGTGTAACATTATAATGAAACACATAAAACCATTGTGTTCATTGGCACAAAAGTTTACTGTTAGACTATGACTCTCAAACTTTTCATACAAACATTTTTTTTCATTAAGGTTTATAGACACATTCTACAGTCATGGCATCCTATATTTTTGTTTTCAGCATTATTAATGTTAGAAGAAGAAGAGCGAGTTGATTGCAACACACGGAGTAACATTCATGGGGCCCCTTTCACTAACTCCACACATGGAACTGGCTGGCCATCCTCAAGGTCATTTAAAGGCAAGTCAGGTGAGGACTATAAGTTAATTGTTCAGTCAGGATCCAGTCAGGATTCAGTCATTCATATGAGACGGTTGAAGTAGATGGGTCAGTGTGTACAATGTACTGACCATCTGATACTTCTTCTATATATGACACACTCTACTCCTCGCATTTATTGGGAGGTCTCCTGTGGCTTGGCGAGGTGGGGGTGTCTTATGGATCAAATTCCTTTGTTTTACCCTTTTATAAGTCCTATACTTATTAAGCTGTAGCTAAGTCACATAAATAAATATAAATCAAAAAACCAATAATATGCGATACAGTGTATTATTTCTCCTAAAACAGAATTGCTGGACAAATAGGTTGTAGTCAATTTATTCTGTACAGCTGCTCACAATACACCATAAAAAGGAAAGTTCTTTGAGTTTTTTTTTGGTTGACAAACTCAATGTAAGACTTTAAGGAAAGAGACTTACGCAATGAAGCCATTGTGTTTGTTCGTTAAACAACAACAACTGAATGTGTCATCTGTGATGTCCTCAATCAAATCTTCATTGGCCATTAATGGAGTGAAACGTTTGGTTTGGGCTGGTTGTCTCCCTGTGGGAGGAAAATAGAGACCTCTTCTCTTTGTTCATCAGCTGCGAATACAGAGTAATGGCCAATGACAAAGACGCGGAGCAAAAACACATGTCTGGGCAACGCTTTGTCAGAATTTGTCATGAAATACAAGGAGTATTTTGTCAACTTAGAGGCCAGAGTCTCTGACAGAACCTATCCAAAAACGGAGGGCTGTAAAATCTGATAAAACAACCTTAATGGATTTAATCCCGTTTGTAAACTAAGATTAAATTTATCGTTAATAGAATCGCTAAAGCCATGTCGTTGGTGTGAGACCTAATTGATTGAGAGGACATTGTGTAAACATAGATTAAGAAGGAACATTGTTAGGCCTCTAAACGTACCAAGAACACAAAGCCTTGTTAGATCTGACTGTTTTTGGCAAATCATGCTCAAACATTTTAACCCTCTTTGACATTTTATGGGACTTAATGATGGCTTCTGTGCCTTCAACAAAATTTTCAAAGAACTCAATAACAATTAAAGTACCTTTGGGAAAGAAAAAAATCGATTAACTTTGTCCATTTTCTCTGAACTATTTCTTCTTTGTTCAGTTTTTTGGCAGTCTGGTTTCTATAACCACCAATAGTCCATGATTGAAAAAGTGTAGGTCTGCGTTATAAATTTTACACAATTTGTCGCACTGCATTCCTTCTATGTTAACTGTGTGGAAATAAGCAACAACAGGTTTATTATCTCATTACAGTTAAATACGCAGAATTGCCACTGGTAAACTTGGCATAATAGATAATTGCAACAAATCCAAATAAAGAGAGAAACTTCATTACGTCCATATTTCGTCACCCTGCTAACAATACTCACAAATAGAGTTTGGTATTTAATTGAGTCCACACAATTTCACCATACAAAAACAAAGATACTAATTTACCCTAAATGCTCAACAAAAGCGACCACCTTATCTCTTAAACTACATGTGATGCAAAGGCTTAGAAGTGGAGAAAAACTAATCTTGAAATATTTATGAAGTTCAGATTTGAAGCTACTGGATTTATTGTGTGAAAAAGTTTTTGTACCAAATTCACGTTGGTAAATTCAATAAATTACTTTCAACTTGTGCCCTTAAGGTCGAATTTATTCAGGATTTAGAGTATCTCAAATTGTTTTTTTTTTCACATTCATACTTATAAACATTAAAGCTATTCTTGAATGAACAGACCCAATCTTGCAATTTAATATTATCATTACATACAATGCAATTGCAATGTGAAAAGTGAATAAATCACTTGGTATTGAAGAATGACCACAGTCCAATTACACCAGCCCAATTTTCTCTTTAAACATGATTAAATTTCCTCTGAGGCTAATTATTGTATGTACTCTGACTTTTGGTTTCAATATATTTTAGACCCTATAAGAGGTAACTTGTCTGGCCTTGTTAAGAGTGATGTGATTAAATCCTACTATACATAAAAAAGGACATTAAACTTTGTTTTTACATCAGGGGATATCATTAGCGCCAAATCAGGTTAATAAAGCTGTGATAAATCTGGTGAGTAAGACATGGATATGAAACCCAAACCTGACATGTCTTTTGTTTTGGCTTTGTGGTTTGGCCTGGGGGCACTTAGCTTTAGAATTCTAGCCTGAACATGGGCGACAATCATATCAGAAAGTCTTAAAAAAGGTAGATATGTGCCAGCTGCTAGACAAACTCTGATACGGTAACCGTTAGTGTGTCTGCCTTTGTTTGTGTTAGGCTGGTAAACGGCGGGATAACTGGCAACTAACACCCGGGATAACTGGGAACCAACACCCTATCTACAGCCTGAGGGCTACATGCCTCAAATTACCTGGAACTCTCTGACTTTCTTTAGGGAATATTCAAATGTTACAGACTGGGGGTCTTTAGGTATCTTATCAAATGTTTATAACCAAGGAGTTAAATGCTGGTTGTGTGTATAAACTAAACATTTAGATGCTCTGAGATAGTGCAATCTGCATCAAACTGCACCAGTTGCCCTTTAGATAAGGGGACATTCTCTACTTCACCCAAACACAAAGAGATAACTTATCAGGACATACCTGTTTTACAGTGCCAGTTATACTGTGAACAATGAACCAATGGAGTTTTCTTCTTAAATAGATCCTCTTCAATTGCCTGTCTTTCTGTCTTTTTAAAGTGCCAAGATAACACCTGAAATAAACTGGAACATGACTTGAAATATATACAGTTAATAAGTGTTAACAGAATGAAAATTTAAAAAAATTTCATTCCATATCATACACAAACAAAAATCTGACTTTCAAGAAATCTTTCATTCAACAAATCTCCAAATCGATAGCATACACACACAGAAACCGCAACATACTAGTAGTAAACATAAATTTTTTTTCTCTTCATCAGCTTATAGTTCCTAATCGTTTGTCGTAAATATTTTATCACAATTTTAAATATGATATATTTGCCAGTCTATTTAAAGCACATTTCTTTTGTTTTTTGTTTTAAAGGTGCTATGCCAACGCGATCTAGTGTACCTTCAGCCCCAGTTTATTTCCGAGTTGGTGAACGACAGCAAAATACGATCCCTCCCAAATCATTCTGGAATACTCAATTCAGCCAAACTGAGGCTGCATTTGTCAAGTTTAACTTCAGTATCTCTAATAGTGCTATAATAGGGGTCTACGGAAGGAAAAGTGTTCCACCAACGCCTGTACAGTTTGATTTCTTTGAAGTTTTGGAAGGAAAAACTTTGCCAACAAGACAAAGAAGATCAACTGTGAGTACAAAATATAGTACTTTGGTAAAAACAGTTGATAATTCGAACAAGAAAGTCATGTAAATTAAATACCATCATAAGTTCACATGTACAGGTCATTGCGAGTTTCTGTTGTTATTATTCTACAATATTACTAAAAACTATTTTGTGGAAATTTTGGAATTTGAATAATAGATTAACTTACATTGGAAGCCTTTGTACAAAACGAATTTACTTCCTATAGTGTAGATAAATTTTGTACTTGTGAGCACTTAATGTGTTGCCATTTTCTGTTTAGTGTTAATTAAACTTGTAAGTTATTAGTTTTTTTTATGTATATTTGTTTTAAAGTATAAAATCCTGTTGACCTGACAACATTGCGGTAGTATTTATGTACACTGTACTTCTGAGTTCTAACCAATGGCATTTCAGCATTATTATAACATAAAGTCAGACTCCTGCTGTAGTTACTTTCTTCATATTACTGAAATACAGTACAGTATAAACCAATGAACAAACTAAAACGGGGCCCGCGCTGTGGCTCAGTGGTTAGCACGTCTGACTGCAGATCCTCCTTTGATGTACCGCACGGGTTCAAGTCTCCCAGTGGATCTGAGGTATATGAGGGAGGCACACGAGGTGACTTCGGCAATCGCGGGGGCAGTTTTAACCAGGTTTCCTCCCAGTTTTCTGCCATATTGAGTAGAGTAGATTAAGAAGTGGAGAATCCGTCGTCATATAAATGAAATACCTTTAAGTACGGCGTTAAACACCAATCAAACAAACAAACTAAAACAAAGTAACCATTTGTGTGATATTATCCAATTCAGGAGAACTCTGAAGCCAGCTCTGCATTCATGCATCATTTGGAATCCGGGAATTGGTTTGTCTCCATTTATAACGATGATGAGGAACCGCAAGTTGTGTCATTCATTGGTGAATTTGGTACGTTTATCTTTCTATATTCATTATTATTAGCATCTTAATTGAAAGTAGTAAGATTATTAAGTAACTAGACAAATATGGTTTTGATTCCCATTTTTGATATTTGGAGAGATTGAAACATTGAATCAACATACATGTTATATAAGAAATTGACAATCCTATAGGTATTTGTCTTATGTTTTTTATTGGTAAAATAATTGAAGACACAGAAAAGTTGATCCAAAAATAAGATTAGAACTGTTGAATAGTCTAGATTTCTATCTTGATCATATTACTAACTGGCAAGCCGTTCTGCAGCGGTTGAAAGAAAACACACAAAAATACCCCTACAAAATGGTTTACAGCACTTCCCACACCATTGGATGATCCATTCTATTGTTGCCCTTTGAAAAATTACCTCAGCAAATGTTCTAAGGAATACGTGCTATGTGTGCTTAAGTGTACCAAATAACCCATGATATGACACACATGTCTGTATATGTGTTAACATAGAACATAGAAAACCAGGATGTAGGAAAGGTCACTGCTAGAATTGTCTGTGCTGTGTTTATGTTCTAGCCTTTGATGCGAATGCCATATCCTTTAACAGTCTGCAGCAGTGTTAGAGAAAATTAGATTCCCCTTTAGCCACTATATATAAGTATATCAAGCCATCAAGAACATGTCAAAGGATAAAACGCGTTTTCTAGATCGTCATAATGTATTGGGAAAGAAGCTTTGATATATATTTTTTGTAATGTTAAGGAAGGAAATGGTATCCATCTAATATGTTTGAAAATATCCTTTAGAAAAATGACAACCTACTGAAGAACAGACTTTAAAAGAGATAAATTAGCTTTGATCATTTCTTACTTTTAATCTGATGGATATTGTATCAGTCATTATGGGATATGTCAAATAACAAGAAAAAATATTAAGCTCTGAATTCAGAAAATGGTTTTGATTCAGTTAAAAATAATACAAAAAAATTAAACAATACTGTCTTGACATTTAATAATAAAACAAAACAAAACAACTTTTATTTTTTGATTTAACATAAAATAATGTACAGAAACAGTCAACATGTTTAAAAATTGGTGTATCCTATAACGATGGATTGAGGCTGTTTTGAAGGAAACTGAAACTAAGGATATGTGCTTTGTCTTCTTATGGACACTGATTTCTAAGTTTGAAGAGTTCAATAAAACCACAGAGCCATATAGGTTAGAAGGATTGTGATATAAAAAGCAATTTAAAAAAGTTTCCTTCAAATTGCTTTACTTGAAAAAAGTATAAATGAAGAATATCTTAAATCTTCAGAAGAATTTCCGAGAAAGATTTCTGTTTTTGTCAAGTAAATAGGTTAAATGGCAATGGCCTTACCCTTAAAGGTAATAGAGTTTGAAATAAGACCCTTTGACGTTAAATTTTCTCCGAAGTAGTTAGAGTTAGTGTGTGAGAGCCTTTGCTGTGAGTGAAGAGATTAAACGATTTGAATAAAGACAGCTGAGCCGTCGACCTTAACTCACTTAGTGGCTCTTCCATTCAACTAGAGATATGCTCTTCCTTCACCAATCTCTCCTGATTGTAGCTGGGTTTTGTCCATCTTTTCCCTGCCCTCATTTATATGCCATTCAGAGGGCGCCTAGAAGAATAACAGCTTCGCCCTGCTGCTAACTTCAATGGGCCTCTAACGCTGCCAGCAGAAAACCAATTTGTATGCGTGGAATTATAGTGGACAGAGGGCAACCTAATGAAAACCTCCACCTGCAACGTTATTGTCACAGCCAGGAAGAAAATGCTTGAGCAAATTCCTTTACGCTTTCACAACAGAGTAGTTGTGCTTAAATTCCACAAGCAATAAATCTGGCTAGAGGCTTTCCAGCGAGAACAATAAACTGAACTGGTTATTTCGAAAGCCGTGAGATATTCAAATAAATAGAATTTCCCTTATGTAATCCACTTCGAACACCCATCTAAAGTAGTGCTCCCTGCATAACAAGGTCTTTCTTAGAGACTGATTGTAAGACTGGTACATGTCCTTATGAAACATAGGAAGTGGTTCTGCTTTGAAGACATGAACATGTAAAATACGTACATCTTTGAACGCAAACTGCTCCTTGATGGATTTGAATTTTGAGAGATTCTAGCAGACAAATCTTGCTGGATGCGTTCAAGAGTCAAACATGATTTTCCAAAATTGAACCATTGAACCAAACAATGTTGTTGATTTGATTTGTTAATTGTGTAAGTCTGGGCTGGTACATGAAATGATAGCAAATCTGTCCAGACACTTGAAATTCTAACTTTTTTATGCATGCTCATGTTGATATCAGCAAAAATATTGTTTCGTTAAATCAGTTTTCACGTTAAATGTAACTTGTATAATGATGGTACTTAGCCTACTACATGCCATGCTTATGACCATTAAGGAAATGTCACTGATTGAGATAAATTGCATGGCTAGATATTCTCATGAGAAATTTCGGAAAAAGAAAATAGTGTAATTATCCTTCAAGAAAACACAGAGCACTGTGAAGTTGTTGAGTTTAGAAAACGAAGCAAAAAGGTAGTAGAAGGAAACTGCTGAGAATACTGGTATTCCCACTGTGCTGGTTCCTTGGTGTGAATCACCATCATGCAGGGAATTTCACATTTTTTCCCAGAGTTACAGAAAAGGGTAGGGAAAAAACAGGACTATGTGTTCATCCATCATTGGAAATTGGGAGTTAAATGGTGTAGCGTGCCAAAAGTGCAGTAGCTGATTACGCTAAGTCGACTGAATATTGAACATGTGTTGAATGTGATTACCGTTAACGTGATTTTCTTTTGGCGGGCAAGTCACATGACCACTTGAGTCGACTGGTTTTCCTCAGGTAATGACGACTTGGCTAACACGGACTCACTTCCTCTGTCTAAAACTTTCCTCTCTACTTCACTGATTTCTTCCATTTCCTGACAAGACTCAATCTCAACACTACACAAGACAAGGTGTTTTTTTTTCCATTCTGAGACTGGTTAACAAGTTCTCAGTTCTCTCTGTGTGTTGACTCCACTGTAATAAATACTGTAAACCAAATTGGATGATAGTACATCTTATACACAGTCCTTCAACTATTATATCTTGCATTTTTTTATAATCAACAGCTTGTACTAATTATTGCCATCTAAACAAATAATAGGTAAAACAGTATTTATACCTCGATGAACCCGATGAAACCTATTAATAAATAAAGGGTGATGAACTGGAATTAGACATACAGTCTAAAATATGAAATACATGTACATAGAGATGCATTTAATTTATATACAGGAAATGTTTTAGTTCAAACTTTTTTAAAAATGTAATTTGAGCAAGCCAAGTCTGAATTGCAATTCATCAATATTATATCGTTTACTTAAAATTTATTCCTTTTTTTCAAAGGTGAGCAACTTTCCTCCTAATCTATAAAACATTATGTGAGAATTTGTGTTTGTATTTACAGATAAGATGAATTCTGGTTGTCCCAGTGACTGTCATGGCCATGGTGAATGTAATAACAGGCAATGTGACTGCTACCCAGGATTCTCAAGCTTTGACTGCTCACAAAGTAAGCCATTCCGTACTAAATGTTTTGTTCTTTGTAGTTGCAAAGTTACAAAGAATTTCTTCTTCCAGCTCCATTCCTTGATTCTTGAAGGAGATTGTGCAGGGATTGTTATGGGGTTTCCTACCATACATCAGTCAAGAAAATCATAATTTAATTGAAATATCATTGAGTACAGCATGAAAACTCATCATTCCATTCCTTGATTGGTGAAAAGGTGTTACCACAAAAATTGAAGGTTTAATTCAATGGATGATGGACAATTATTTATTTATTTGACCAATGTTAGCATTGCACTCAAAGAGGTAACTTTAAGTTGCTGGTGCATGATGGAACACCCAAGAAACCTCATAAAACCAGCACCATCCTGTTGTCAAGACCCTTTTAATATGGGAAAACTTGTTGACAACAGAACCAGTGTCTTTTGTCTATTGGCTTGACAGTTAAGATCTGTCCATCCAGTTTGACCTTGAATCCCACAGAGCTAGCTATATCCATTGTCAGACAGCAAAACTGTCATTCAGAAAAAAAGTAATGTTTTCTGTGGCATTATCTGTTTTGGCTCGTGACTTTTAATTAACAAAGGGTAATAACAACATGAGATTGTCACATATTTGTTTATGGCACCACCTTCAATCCAATAAAAAATGCTTAATACTGGTGACAAGCCTTTTTCATATGGCACCTAGGGCCAATGTCCCTGTTTGCTTGTCAACTTCTGTACCCTTAATGTCAATGGAGGTCTTGAGGTGGTTTATTACATGGGTCAAGGAGCCCTCTTAGCTCTGTTATTATTGGGAACGATCAAGAAAAGATAGACGGCGCCTTCGTTATTAACATTTTAAAGACTTAGTTTAAACAAGTTTTTGATGAGGTCAAGTCTTAAGCCAGTTGACCATTCTGACCTTAAGTGGGCACCTCGTTCACTTCAGCTTCATGCTTTAGGATTTCAATGTTTTGAGAATACCTCATGATCTTAAAATTCATTAAACATGTTACTTTTAAAAATTCCAGAGAGCTGCCCGATATTGTGTAATGGCAATGGGATGTATGTACGAGGAACATGTCAGTGTCATCCTGGGTGGAAAGGGCAAGAGTGTGAACTTCGAGAAGACCAATGTACTGTGCCTAACTGTAATGGAAACGGGAGGTGTATCGATGGGGAGTGTGTCTGTATGCAGGGATTTACAGGGTCAGCATGTGAAGAAGGTAACGAATTTGTATATGTAATGGGATTGTAAAATATTTCCTTGCTTATCCAACTTTCTGGCTATTTTGCACTGATAGTCTTTGGATTAAGTACTGAGACAGGAGAGCTTATCCTGAAATCATATCCTTTCCTTGTAAAAAATATTCTGCTATCTCTACACCTGCTTTAAAACAATAAAATTTTATTCAATATTATTTTCTTTCCTCTTTTCTTCCTTTTCATTAAATTTCTGTAACTGCTCTATTTTTAATCTTGTTTGTCTTTATTTAAAAGAACTTGTATCTTTAAATGTTGTGTGTTCTATATCATCCTATTATATAATTTGGCTACTTATACTCTTTAAAATTACTCTATTTCCTTTAACATAAATACTGTCTATGTTGTGCTTTTATTTGGTCACTCTCATTTTTTACCTTCATTTTATTTTTCAATGAAATTCTTTATTGTCAGTGCCGTGATTGGAATTTCAGCTTGTGGTGTAATTTATTCTTTTAATGTTTTTTGTTGTGGTAATTTACTTTCATTTATGACTTTATTTTCTCCCTTCTCGGATAACCAGTTGACTGCACAGAGCCTAGTTGTTCTGGAAATGGTATTTGCCTGTTGGGACAATGCAAATGTTTCCGAGGACATAAAGGCAGTGATTGTAGTATCCAAGATAGAATTAATATCACACAGGTGTGTGCTCGTGACTGTTCAGGCCACGGCATCTATAATGTGCAAACAGGAAAGTGCTCCTGTGAGAGACACTTCAGTGGCGATGATTGCGGAATAGGTAATTTGACTTCCTGCCATCAGGTGGCTTTGTTTGCTCCTTTTGTAAATTTACCGCATTTTGTTCAGGATTGTTTTCTAATCTTCCCAGGACCTACCATCCAATTCCTCCAACCCTTGCATTTTGTAAAATGAAAATCCTGAAAATAACATAGTTTCCCTTGAAACCCTCTTGTCCTAGTTCCACCAAACCTAAGCATTTGTCGATTTTGAGAAACACATGACATGATTAACCTTTTATCAAAGTTTGCTGAACAAACATTCCCAGAACGAAAAGTCTGTTATAGCATGAAATCTTGATGTGTTTGAAGTTTTTTTGTAATTGTTGCATTTTGATTTTTTTAATTTTAGTATTTATTTCTGATTTCACAACCGTGCATGATATTTCTAGTTTTGTTTGCAATATTTTTTGAATGTCTAGTCCATGTTTGTGAATCATTTTGTTATTATTATTTTCTACAGTTTTCAGTTCAGCACATTTATGTAAGTTCTTGCTGTTAATATATGGGGTATTTATTAGTACATGTATATATACTCTTTTATGGATAACTTACATAATATGAACCTATTATATCCTATATCGGCCAAACTAAAAGGTTGTAGGGCAATATATCATGGGTACAAAGAGTTCCATTATAAAGGGACTGATATGCTTTTGTGAGACTGCTACTGTGATGTAAACAAGTGCATGCCACAGCAATGCTTAAGAATATGGTTACTCAGGAAAACAGCATTATGTAATAAGGCTACAGACAAACAGTGTCCAAATGCAATACTTGAGACTCCTCGAGTCCATACTAAGACTTTCAACATATACTCAGTATTTATAAACAAGGACTGATGAAAATGTAAACTGTGATAGTGCCTCATTATAATGATAGATAGGGATGCTGTATAGGTGTGTGGGAATGGTTATGTAATCAGACTGGGCATATTAGAAACAGACTGAAAACGATCTTAGTGCTGAAGCCGTTATGGGGTTATGTTTAGTTTGAAGGCTAGAAGGCTATCTAGTTAGTTACATGGTTTACACATTGAAGGAGGAATATCTGGTGTTCATTCTCACTCTATTCTCCCCAAGGGCAGCCCTCTGTCTAAGGGCAGTATGTTTTCATCTTCATGCTGTCATACTTCAGCACTGGAGGAACATAATCCTCTTAATAGAGCGATCACATTCTTTGGGTGTTGTCTACTTGTAATATTGGTATATATAAACTGTTATGATTTAAGTAAAATATCCTTGAACACATCTGGCCTATTACATAAGTGCCACATATACCTGCTGTTAGTACATCAATTAATTGGCAGATGTAAACTTTCTTCTTGTGATACAATGAAATCATACAAATGGCGACAAAAAGGCGGTGGAATGAGCAGCAAACTTGTGGTTAAGAAACCTCATCTCATTTATGTTCTATGTGTATTTATTGAGAAAGTATGCCATATCATTCTCGCATTCGCTTTTTAGATATGGAAACCCTTCTTTTTCCAGGCTGCCATATATGGTTAATGTATTTGTGGTATTACATGATCTATATTGATCTTACATGGCCTACACATTTTTGTCATTTCGATTGTTTTTTGGCTTGAATTAATTGGCTTAATAAACCAAAAGTACTTTACATGAAGTATTAAATTCGACTAATATGTTTAGCGACAAAATGTTATTATCCTGGCTTGACCAACCCTTTCTTTGTATTATTAACAATACATAACACCCTTCCTCCTTTAATTATATTAACTAGTAACAATGGTTCTTTCATACTAACAGTGCTTTGCTGTTCTCCTTATACTAACACTGCATCTTTCAATTTATCTAATATTACTTGTGATAAAAGAATTTCAATGAAATTGGTTAGGGCTAGATTAATACATGCATGTACATATTTTCATGAACAATTATGTCTTGATAACTGATTTAAATAAATAGTAAATTGTCAATGCAACCTTTTCAATGCGAACAAGGGGAGACAACTTTACCAATGGATATAAATATGTCTTCTTCGGTTTAAAATATCGTTTGTCATTTTATAAACATTAAACATATTACACCTGAAGCAATACAGAAACAAATAGACATGTTTTTCTGAATTGTCAGATATTTATGCACTTAAGTTTATTTTTATATAATTCTGATTCATTTCTTTTTATCAGTTCAAATATTACCAGTTTGTTGAATCATTTTGTTTTCTTCTGACAAATGTTAATTACATATATTTTTTACCACAATTTCAGAAATTTGTCGTTTGGAGTGTAGCCAAGGTTACTGTAAAAACCAGAGATGTGTGTGTTACGAGGGTTGGACAGGTGCTCTCTGTGACCAAGTAGCCTGTGACCATAGGTGTGACAATCATGGCTTCTGTAATAATGGCACCTGTGTCTGTAAGAAAGGATGGCATGGAAAACATTGTACACTCGGTAAGGGTTTTAACCTGAATCTTATCTTAGAATTGTTTTCCACTTATTATACCTCCAAGAACGATCATTGATTCAATATTCAATGGTAAGTCGCCTTGAAAACCAGTTGCCAATTATAACAACATGTACCTTCACAAATAAACAACTGACAAATTTTGCTGTTGGATTTCATATTGGTATCCTGAAGTATGTTAGTAATAACCTTTGTAAAATAAGATCAAGAGATGACTGCTAATTACTAAGGCCAAATTTCTAAATATATAGTGTGCAGGCTTAATTTGGGAAATAAGTGATTTTCATGTCTTGAAAGCTTTGTTCTCTATTCAGGTTTGAATTGTATTATATCAGGTTTCCTTTTCTAACGGTTTTATAAAACTGGAAAAAAAATGTATTTGTCACAAACTCTATTATTTATGGCCCATTTCAATATTAATTGTAGATGGTTGCCCCAACGACTGCAGCAATAATGGAGATTGTCTGAGGTTCACGGATGAATGGAGGTGTAATTGTCGTAGTGGCTGGAAAGGTACCGCCTGTGACATTGCCATGGAAACACAGTGCTCTGATAAGCAGGATAACGATGATGGTAATTAATACTACTTATTAATTTATTTAACTGTCTTATCGGTGTGAAAATCTGACGGTAAAATCATTGTCAAGCTAAGTGTTATTTCATAGTTATATCATAATGTCTAGCTTCCAGCTGTGAGAAATGGCCAATTGTTTTACGGAAATTGCTGCAATGAACATTGTATCTAATTTCCTGCAACTATTAATTGATATTACACTTTCATCTAAAGTGGATAACCATAAATATAATAGAATGTAATGTAGCGTTATGGATTCACTATTGTTGCGATATACTTCAAGGTGGAAATTGATTGATGCCCGTCAAAATTACTTTAGAAGTATTAGTTACATGTAGGTCGCAATAACTCACTGGTCAAAGTATACATCGATCAATATGCGTTATTCGGTGCTCTGAGCTAAGTCCTGCTTGCCATAAATTACTTTGACTTGTAACGCCCCCGTCCCATAAAGTTATGAAAAAGAAAAGAGAATTATGTGTTCAAAAAGACAAAAACACATCCATTGAAGAAATACTATTTATTAAAAACATGTTTTTGTCCTGTTTCTTTGTATAAGGAAAGAAATATTAAAGCAAAATTGTCCTTGTGAGAGAAAAGCAAAGAGTTTGAAAATTATGTAAAATCTTGTTTACGGTTGGGCGACATTAACTAAAACTGAAATGTTGTTATTTAAACAGTAAACTGATTTGGACCATTTCCATCCTGCTAAAAAAAGTATAAAAAACTATGTATTGTTGTCGAGTTTTAAACACTTATGTTGGCATGCTTTAATTTAATGGTATCTTTATTAATGTTTTCAGATCGTCTTACCGATTGCCTCGACCCTGATTGTTGTGTTAACACAGTATGTATGAACAGTATCCATTGTCAGACCTCACCCAATCCATTAGAAATACTGCTCCGCAAGCAGCCACCCAGCACCACCGCTTCTTTCTACGAGAAGATGAGATTCTTGATAGAGGAAAGCAGCGTTCAGAGTTACGCCACCAAAAATGCTTTTAATGAGAGGTTTGTTAAAATATATGTACTTCACAGGATTTTATCTTACTTCTCTCAGTATGAATTATTTTTCTATTTTTTTTTGGCATTAAAGCAGAGTAAATAGTTTTATGTTTGAAATTTAGGCTAATATATCTCCGGAAAGCTCATTATAATATTAGTTTGGAATATGGGGTAAGAGTAAAGAAGTTTTCTTGGCAATAAATATTGGTGTTTTATACCGGAGATCCTGAATTGTAATAGTAAATATATCATACTAAATATGGACACACTACATCGCCAATGACAAAGTTGTTTTTTTCTCACAAGTTCCTGTTGTTATTTCAGCCAAGTGTCTGTCATAAGAGGAAAAGTAATGGCTAAGGATGGAAGCGCCTTGGTGGGAGTTCGTGTGGGAGTGGTCACACAGCCTCTGTTTGGATTCACACTAACCAGAGAGCAAGGACTGTAAGTAAACTTGTTATTTTGTACTAACAATTGCCTGGAAAAAGATTTCTCTTCCATAAAATTGGGATATAACTACATGTATGTTTTAGATTCCATTAAAAAGTTTAAAATAGCCTTTGACATTGACAGACAAAAAACTACATCTGTGAAAATGATTGGATTTCTTTTAAAATGACACATTAAATATAAAAATATTTTTGCTCTTTAAGATTCGACATTCTTGTGAATGGAGGTGGATCAGTTGATCTTCAGTTTATGCGTCAACCATTTCGAACAAAATCTGCCAGCGTACTTGTGCCCTGGAATCAAATCATTACCATGGATACAGTTGTCATGACATTAGAGGCCGAAGATATAGCCCCGGACCCTGCATCATGCAGTATGGAACATGAACACTACTGGCTTAGGCCTGTGGTTCTCTCAACTTGGCAACATACACAGCTCGGGGCCTGCCCTGATAAGAGTACTATCATTCCGGAGTCACAGGTACTTTATATGGTTACAAAATGTTTCATTGTAATGTATCTATGAACTGAATTCTACAGGACATATCATGTGTTTTTCTCCCTGCAATAAGTATTCAAAGCACTGATTAGTTGAACACACTTTCACAGCTCTGGTAGAACATTTTTTTTTTTCAAACAGAGCTTCACTTCACATCTTAAGTTTGTGCCGTATTTGACTATAACCGAAGAAAATGGACATTATGTGAGGTGAAATACCCTTGAGATTGGCAGTCAATCAGTAAATTTAAGATCTATATGATCTTCTGGACAGAAGATGAGCATGACAGATATTTGCACATATCTGATTACATCTTTCTTACAGGAATAATAATAAACTGTCATCTCAACATTTTTCTTTTTCATTTAAATAATAATTTGCTTTCCAGGTACTTCAAGAGTCCCTTTCAATCCCTGGCACTGACGTCCATCTTGTGTATCACAGTAGTGAGACGGCTGGCTACATGTCTGTTATCCTCATCCAGATGACCCCTGACACCATCCCAGAATCCCTTGCTCTGGTGCACCTGCGAGTGTCTGTGGAGGGTGTCGTTCAGGAGAAGGTATTTGAGGCCGACCCTGGCCTTAAGTACACCTTCTCCTGGGATAGGAGGAATGCATATAAGATGAAGGTTTATGGCATTGTCACAGCAAGGGGTAAGCACACTATATATTCAAAACCATTCAGAAAGTCACCATTACTTCATTTTATCATCGCCCTCCGGCTAAGGTCAGTATGTTTCCAGATTATATTCATGCGGTCATACTTAGCACTGGAGCAACATTAGCTATTCAACAACGATAACACTTTATTGACTTCACATTTTGGTTGTGTAAGAGTTGCTGTCTTCTGTTGGAACACACAGCCGTCATATAGTGAAATGCCCTTGAACACGTTGTTTAACATCAATCAATCAATCAATCAATCATTTTATCATCAGTGTGGAATTATCGGAATTTACAGTATTTTTTTGATAGTTTTGAACAAGTGATTGACTGCGTGGTTGATGTGGCCCTTTTTTTTCACTGCTGGTGACTTTGTATCTAAATACAGTAATGACTTAGGTGAAAAATCTTCCTACCATTTCAAACTATTATTCCAAAATAATGTCAATGCTCTCAGATTCTTTGAGAACAGTTGTTTCAGTGTCAGTGTTTTCAGTTAAGCTCAGTGCTGTCATGTATTTAAGTGTAATACCCCTGAGCTTGGCGTTAATAAAAACAAGTAATATAGTATTCTAGATTTTCTTGAAAATAATGTAAATGTGATAAAAATTTAACTAAGTTTGTGTCTGTCTCAATTTCAGTGTATGTTGGTTATAAATATGTGGGTTGTGACTATGTATTCTGGGAGACTCGTAGTACGACCATGAGTGGATATGATCTAACCTCTTCTGAAATTGGAGGTTGGAATCTCGATATCCATCATACTTACAACTTCCAAGAGGGTGAGTGGTATATATATATATATAGACAGGGAAGCAAAATTTTCTTTCTCTACATTTATATAAAAATATATAGACATGTATGGGCTCAGAAACCAGTGCAAATTTAGTTTCTACATTGTGTTGTCATCAACTCTGTTTAACACAACCCATTTTTAATAATAATCTTTTTTTTAACTGTCTTGTGTTCCATGGCTTGATAAAAAAATATAAGTTAAAATTTATGTTTTAATGTATAATTACACTTTATATAAGCTTTAAATTAAATTAAATGGGTAACGTAATGTATAAGGGTGTTATTTAATGCATGTTTAATTATCATGCACAAAGAATATAGGTGTTATTAAAAATTTATTACGTTATTTTTCAGGTATCTTACATAAAGGAGATGGCACAAACATTTACTTGAAAGAAAAGCCAAAGAAGTTGACCAATGTATTGGGTAATGGCCGACGCCGTAAGTTAGACTGTGATGATTGTAATGGGAAGGCTGTAGAGAATCGTCTAATGGACCCAGTGGCTCTAGCTAGTGGACTTGATGGGAGTCTGTATGTCGGAGATTATAACTTTGTGAGAAAACTGTCCCCCAATAGAGAGGAAGTAGCCAGTATTCTACAAATAAGGTAAGTGTTTCTTTATTTAAAAGTGTTTTTGAATCTCCCTTATATCTTTCTCTTTGCAGAAAAAAAATGCATACTTTTATCTGTTAAACCTTTATGTCCAAATATGGTCCTCTTTGATCCTGGCCATTTCGTTGTGGCATCAAGTGAAAGTCCAGATCCTTGAGGAGAGTTTTCCTTCATCTATTGGGTTTGCACAATAATTGAAATAATCTTAAGAATAGTGTTTAAGGCAAGTCAAACAATCACTTGTAAAATATATTTTTTATACCATCACATACTTGTCCTGTGAAGGCAACTAAACACCCAGTAACTCACTTTGAAAAGTACATTGTACAAACAGCTTATTCATTCAAAATATCCTGTTTTTCAGCACAACCTCCTTACCATATCGGTATTTCATGACAGTTAGCCCTGTGGATGGTCGTCTGTATATCTCTGTCTCCATGACCTATCAGATTATTCGAGTGAAGACAATGGGTCCTGTGCGAGACCTAGGGGTCAATTTTGAGGTTGTAGCTGGTAATGGGGATCAGTGTGCACCTGGGGAAGCTGATAAATGTGGAGATGGAGGGCAGGCTTTGGAATCTAGGCTAATGAATCCTAAAGGTAAGCACACTGTGGTTGTACCTTTCATGATGGTCCCTACCTTCAGATTGTTAAGATTTTGTTTCAAAAATTGCAATTTATATGAAGGCCTTTATTTTTGTAGACTTAGAATTTGCAACATTTTGTTATAAACATGGCATTCAAGATATTTGCAAAACCAAATGTTAGTGTGGATGAAGCATAGGAACTACAGTAGCCTAGAAAATGAGGCTTAAAATTCTTCCCTTTGAACCTTTTTCAGGTATAGCTATCAACAAAGACGGAATCATCTATGTCGCAGATGGCCCCAACATCCGACTGATAACAACTGATGGCAAAATACAGACTCTGATTGGTTCACAAGAGAAACTCAAGAAATGGACCCCCATGCCATGTGACAAGATCATGTCTGCTGATAAAGTAAGGCATTATAACCTGTTGTCACACCCGAAAAGTTTTTTAAAATGAATGAAGTGGATTATGGTAATAATGTCCAGCACTAAATTTATTCCACAGCCTCCTTTGGTAAACTAAGTAGTATTTCTCCCGACCATCATTTTCCATTTAAAGATGAACTTAACAAACCAAACATGGGACAAAATCTATGTCGTTATTTTCTATTGGGCAATTACCTTAAAATGTTTTCTGTGTTGGTCGCTGTAATTATGGTAACTAAAGTGTCTTATGTTTATGTTATGTGTTTCAGGTGAGTCTTCGCTGGCCAACTGCTCTTGCCATAAGTCCACTGGACGACACGCTACACATCCTGGACAACAATATCGTACTTCAGTTGACTAAGGACCACAAACTGGTGACCGTTGCTGGGCGACCCATTTATTGCCCACCCAAGCAAACCAGCTTCTTGCCACAAGGTGTTCTGACAGATGATGAGCAGGCGTCCAGTATTGCTGATCATGTTACCCTTGTTAAACCAGAAAGTATCACATTTGGTCCGCACGGAGACCTGTTCCTTGTTGAGAGTGATACACATCATATTAACCGCGTCAGAGTTGTGTCTACAGATGGACGTATCCATCACTATGCTGGTGCAAAGTCTAGATGCGACTGTCAGAAACCACGATGCAAGTGTTACGATCCTAAGGAAACCTTAGCAGCCCAGGCTTTATTCAGCAATCCCACATCAGTTACAGTAACCCCTGATGGTGTTTTGCACATTGCCGACTCTGGCAATTACCGTGTACACTCTGTTGTCTCGGAGCTGCCCCAGTCCAATGACATGGGAGATTATGAAGTATTCTCTACAGAAACACAAGAAGTCTTTGTCTTTAACAGATTTGGGCAACACAAGACAACAGTCAGTGTTATGACCAGTCAAAACATGTACGCTTTCACCTACAACGTGGGGTCGTTCTATGGCAAACTAGTGAAGGTCACGGACAGTGATAGTAACAGCATTCAACTGAGACGTGACTTTGATATGCAGGTGCAGGAGATAATCCCCCCTAACGGACAGAAATGTCGCCTTTCTATGGACAACATGCAGCGATTACACAGATTTATGTCCCCTGAAAATATGACGGCAATTTTCACCTACATGACAAGTGCGGAGCTTCTGGAGACCAAACAGATGTCTGATGGGAAGTTGTTTTTCTACGAGTACGACGACACAGGGCGACTGTTGAAGGTGACCCAGCCGACTGGAGAGGTCATCAACTTAACGACGGATGTCAATACCACAGGTTCCATTGTGCACATCTCTACTGATAGCCATGACGCGGTCGCTATGGCGACATATGGAAGTGTGCAGTCTGTGATGCATGGCAAGTTTGCAGGCTCAGTTTATTTTGTGCTGTAGTTATTTTGTAAAAGTGTCTTGTTATGTGTTTAGTAGTAATTTAATAGTTATATAAACTCTATATGTAAAAAAGCATTGTCACCTAGGACATAGTCCCAATTGTTTTGCTACTATAAAACATGATGCCATAGTAACTAGATACTCCATCACTATAATCTTTATAATACAATTGTATAGCCTTCATGATCACAATAACAATTAATGATACCTTTTATTCTAACATTGACACGTACACCTAGAAGGTAGGCTGTTATATCTAGATATTTATTCAAGTTATTTATTTATTTGCATGGAGATTGTTAGGAGAAAAAGTTTGCATGCCAAAGCCAGTTTTACAGTGGTGCCCAAATTTGAATGTTTTTCAGGAGTTCACTTTTTTTCTTGGAAAATGCTTTACCACTTTAAGACTTTTGGCTTTGGATTTGTTGTTAAGATTATGAATTCTATTTCAAGTTTTATGTTATGGGAATTCTAACTGATTTGGCTTTGCGTAGATACAGACAATTTCCCTTCAGGATGATTCATCTTTGTGCATGTCATTTTTTTGGCAGCATGGAAGGCATGGTTTCTTCCACAATGTTGAATAGCCAGTTTTAGAGACAAATTTATTATTTCTGTTGTTTTTCGTCTCCTTGCAATCTTCATATGGATTTTGTAGACACGTTAGATTTCAGCAAATTTCTTTTATTTTAAGATAAAGATTTTTTTTACAATATCGCTATTCAAATTTAAGCCGCGGTAGGATGTGTTATGTTATGGTTATTAACAGATGGTTTTTATGTTACAGGACAAGCTGAGACGAAGGTCACTTATCTGCCTGATGGAGCCGTTGTAGTTGTGTTTCCTAGCAACCTTACAGTTGCCTTGGAGACTAGTAACCACCCAGTTCTAGAGTCTGATCACAGAATGCATTTCAAACGTAAAGTTGTCTTACCCAATACCCATGTCCATCGTTTAGAATGGAGGTATTATCTGAGGCGAGATGGACGGTCTCGAAAAAGTCGCATTATCAACAAAATTGGGCGCCGGACAAGGGTAGGAGGGCACTACTCGCAGCATGCCCTCTTGCATGAGTCGCATGACGAAGGATACAAGGGCAAAATGCTATTGGTATGTTCCCATAGCAAGGCTAGGTCATATAATTCCACAGCTAGAAGCTAGCTCTTGTACAGAAATGTTTTATGCCGCATTTAACCGATTATGAGGCATGTGATACTCTTCTTTACTGTTTATCAAGTGATTATGTAATCATGAATCAATTTAACCACTATATAATATAATTTGTGTGATGTTTTAGGTACTGATTATTTTCTAGTCCAGTAATAATAATGCAGGGAAAGATGTCTGTATTGCAATGTGTATGAGGAAAACGCATTGTTCCAAGCCTTGCCTAATCTCTCTATCAATTAAAAATGGTTGCTCCCCAAATCTGTTCTTTCTGCTCTGCTTATTCAATGAATGCGCAAATCTTTCCCTTTCGATGGCTGATTTATATGATTATGCTGCATATATCTATCCTGCTTTTCCCAAATCATAGAAAATGGCCTGTTGTATGTACCAGCTTGCATGAAGGGCAACAACTCCTATATTAGTTTAGCATTATCTCCCTTGTTTGACCTTTAGAAAGCCATGCATGTAGTGTTTGGTGTGCAAATACCAATGTCATATACTCATCAAAACTTAAGATCCGTCTTAAACTAATATTGGCAATCTGATTCAATGTTTATTTTGTAATAAAAAGATTTTAAAATTTGAACTGAAAGTTTATATTCGCTCAAATAGACCTACATTAATGCTCTGTTTAACAAAATAGTCAAACATTTAATGTATATTGTAAAGTACCATAATATTAAATGTGTCCATGTAGTTAAAAGGCTTGTTTGATTGCCTTGCTTTAGTTGGATGTTGATATTGTTCCTATTTCTCTAGATATAGTACCTTTCAAACAAACCCCCTCAGTAGGTCATTTTCAGCCTGGATAAAGTTGTTTATAAATCCATCAACGACCGTTAGTGTGTTGTGCCTCTGCTACCCAACAATTATACAGACTCTTCCCCTCTCTCTACTATGTTACAATATGGGTCACAATTTCTGAGAGGTGTAAATTAACAATTCCATAAGGTGGTTTTCTCTCGGTTTTCCACCTAACACAAGGGGGGATAAAACGCCTTTTCACAAAATGTGAACCAGAACAAAAGATTTCATGCCAAAAAAGTAAGTGGATTGTGTTTAGAAGACCATTATCAGTTGATTGTGTAATTTTCAGATAAATGGTGAGAATTTATTGACAGTTGAGTACGACAGGGATACTCATTCTGAAGCAATTTTCGACAAGGACGCCAAAGAAATGGTTACGATAGTGTACGACGACAACGGACTGCCAACCCACTTCTTGCCCAGCAATGGTCACCACTCGATGAATATCAGCTATAACCAGTTTGGAGCCATAACAAATTGGCAGTATGGCGACCTCCAAGAAAAACGGAAATACAATGATCGAGGATTGTTGACTGAGAAAGAGCTGCCTAACAGTGCTCAATATCGCTATATTTACAGATCAGGATACAAGGTGGGGGTCTAGTATTTGTCAGTGTGTATCAAATACAAGTTAGTGATAACAATACTCTTATAATAAGTTCAGCTTATGTTGTATTCAACAACAAGATGATAATGAAAAGCACCTCAATAATATAAATGTTCCATTTTGGGGGTGGGGTGTCTCTGATATCGTGTCTTTAGGTTATAAACAAGGTGAAGGCACAATCGGTTTGTACAACTGTGTATTGGGACCTTGGATGTTACATGGTCTGTAATCCTATTAAAATTTCGAACAGGTAGATATACGCACATGGATTTATGCGATACTACAGGGTCATTCCGCTTTTTTATCTCACACTAGCAACACAAACTTATTCTAAATCAAAGTTTATGAGAATGAATTTTCATTCCAAGAAAATTATTGAACCCAAATAATATGACATTTTGTTTATATATTTCAGCCGACCGATGTAATCTTGCCCAGTGGTAAGCAGTATCTGTTGCGTTATGATTACCTGGGTAATCTGATGGAGGTAACCATGCCTGGGTTGGGACGTCACTCATTCGCTGCTCTGGACACAATAACATTTCAGAGGACTATCTACAATCCCCCAGAATCTCATCTACCTTACATTGAGGACTACGATGCCAGTGGAAAGCTTGTACGGATTAAATACCCGAGTGAATATCGTCATGTTTCGTACAGATATAACAGTATACGTCAACCTGTTGTTATCCTCTTTGATGAAGCAGAGGTCCGTTTTGAATACAATAAATCTATTCGTAAACTCTCGATGGCCGAAGTTATGCAGAGAACGTATGGCTGCCAGCAACAGTACCAGTACAGTGGAGCATTAGTCAACCAGTTTGATCTGAAATTCTTACTGGACCATCAGTTATTGGCGGCTAGGTTTAGGTACGACTATGACAACAACTTCCACTTGGTTTCCATCAATTCCTGGTTCTCCAATAACCTAACGACTGTGACAAACTTCAGCTATAACAAACACTCTGGTCAGCTGGACAGTGTGAAGGGTATCCGGATGCACAAGCCCTTACAGGATAGAGAAATGGTCCATGATAAGTATGTCAAGTTCCTTAAAGAATATGACAATTATGGTCGCTTGAAAGATGTCCAGTTGAAGTTTGATGACAAGATCCAGTTTATGCTTCAGATAGATTACGACACAGCAAACCGTGTTCATCAATGGAAGCTAAAAGTTGGACAGACGGAATCTAGAGCGTATGAGTATAGTTATGACATTGATAATAACATAATTGAAGTTAAACTGGAAGGTCAACCGTCTTGGAAATACAAATACGATGCTAACAGCAACATTGTTAAAATCACTCAGTCTGGTCATACGTCCGATCTGAGTTTCGATGCAGGTGATCACATTTCTCAATTCGGGGAAAAGAGATACAAGTTTGATAGAGATGGTTTTATGGTGCAGAGGGGTGATCAATTTATACAGTATAACTCTATGGGACAGCTCATGGCTGTCAGTAAGATTCAACTCCACAAAGTCCTGTTTTATTACGATGCTGATGGTCGTCTGGTAGCATTTAAGGACAGCATTGGAAACGTAATGCAGTACTTCCATGGTGACATTCAGAAACCCCAGAGAGTTACGCATACCTATAACCACACGACGAGGGATCTGACCCAGTACCATTATGACAGTGCTGGTAAACTCTTGGCCATGGAGAGGAAAGGCTCTATTTATTACATTGCCACAGACCCAGATGGAACTCCAATTGTTATATTTGATACAAGAGGCTATGTTGTAAAGCAGCTCCATTTTAACCCACTCGGCTTACTGCAAAAGGACAGTAATTCCGATTTTGAAATCGCCTTTGGTTTCCAGGCTGGAATTTACAACAGAGTTGTAAACTTGATCCACTTCAAATCTCGTGTTTACGATCCAGAAATTGGTCGGTGGTTATCACCGGACTATCACATCTTCCTGTCTAACATAGAGTCCACGTTAGAATCTCCCAAACTGATGAATATGTATCAATACCAGGATCTGGTTAATCTACACAACGTACAGACTCCATTACCAGTCACAGGTTAGTTATACTTCTGCTATATCAATGTTTGTTTAGTTGCAGTTTTATGTACATGTAGGTATTTCATTCAAATTACAGCATGCCAGTCCTAGGGTGAATGAAACAACTATAAAGAACGCAGGCAACCTATTTCTTTTTTTTCTAAAACTATATGGTCAGTATCTGCACATACACTGTGTACGTTATTGAAATGTCAATCCAAACTTTCCCTGAAATCCTATGTTTAGCCATTCTAAGTTTATATGTGTATTAAAATGCCAACTGAATTTTGCTGATCTAGCTAATGTGTTTTTGTTTGATTTCATAGATGTGTCGGACTGGTTAAAGATGTTGGGATTTGACTTCAGAAGTTTAGCCCCTGATATCTCTTACATGGGGGAAATTCATCCCGATCATGCCTACAGTAAATATCAACTCTTGCCAAGCTCTTCAGCATTTGAGTGCACCTTCAGGCGAGATATGGACAATATTTTGACATTGACCAATGTACCAAGGTCAAAGGTTACCCCAGATCAAAGCGAGCACTATGACCCTCTCATGTTTACGTATTATCACTCCATATTAGGTGATGGAGTCACTCTTTCTGTCAAAGACGGCAAAGTTTTTGTGAATGTGCTAGATAATGTTGATGATGAAACCAGAAAAATTGCCAGCGTTCTTTTAAATAACTCTGAAGCAGTGGGACTTCGATTTACAATCAAAGGTAAAGATGAGCATTTCTATATTAAACAAGAAGTTGCTCAGGCAGACATTGATAAAAGCTTGATAGGGTTTCATAAAGAAAAATTATCACTAGACAATGGAATGAATGTGACATTCCGTAAAGTGTTCCACTCTGATGGATTCCGTGGAAGAACTCAGAATGAACTAGACATTAGACTCCACGGTAACCATAGTGTTATTAATATTCGCTATGGCACCACTGTGGAGCGTGAACGTACAAGAGTTTTACAACATGCCGAGCAGAGAGCAATAAAACACGCCTGGGAGAGAGAGAAACAATTTGTGCAGCAGAGTCTACCTAGTGACTATAAATGGACTAAGCAGGAAAAAGAGGAGATAGTCACCGGGGGTTATGCTGATGGTTTCGAGGCAGAATATATTCGTGACCCATTCTCCTACGCAGAGCTCGCTGATGATTGCAATAATATCCGATTCTATAAAAGGACGTGATGATCATGATGTTTTGTTAACTTATTAATCAAAACTGCTTGTAACGAGCAGCGTTTTTTTTTTCTGCGTGTATTTTATGTGAAAAACAAACATCATTGTGTCTATGTTTTTAATTAGTGCTTTCAACTCCTGCTTTTTGAAGAAGCTTTCTCCTTCTGAACAATGGAGAGCTACATTATAAAGGGATGCAACTCTGGAGGTACCCTGTACGTTTTTAAGAAGGGTTCAATTTGGCTGACTTCCACTAGTGATGATCGTGCACAATTTTGCAAGAGACTTCTGAACTGACTTGAAATAATACAAAATCTGCTTTGGGCTGTTTTTCACTTCCATATTGAAACTATATTGTGTCATAGAAAAGATAAAAGCTCTCGTGCCTGTCTTTTGCCATAATCAAAGACTTTGTATATACATAGGTGGTCAGTCAGCCAGCCAGCCAGCCAGCCAGCCAGCCAGCCAACCAACCAACCAGTGTGAATGTGGCAAGGTTATTGAACTGTAAATATGTACATTATTCTGACAGCCTTGTTAATAGTACATGGCCTTTTACTCGTGTGTGTAAAGTTGAACGGTTACAAATCTTGTCTGTTTTCCTATGTTAACCATTGTGTTGAACAGGTGTTAAAATGTATGTATTTGTGATCTTCGTAAAAACAGATGTACATATTTTGAACTGTAAAACTCGAGCATACATAAAATTTAAGGAGATATTTAGGTGCAAATCTTCTTAAATTCACATGTTATAATGCAAATAATACCTAAGTAATAGTGGTTCTGACAGGTTTTACTTTCTTCTATATTATGCATCAATTGTGCTTTTGTTGGAAGATTTGTTCTGTTATATTGTGTTTGAGATCTGATTTCTTTTCTTGCCGTAAAATCAATGCCATAGTGACAGCCATCATCAGTGGGCAATCCTGCTTCAAATGTAGTTCATGTATACGAAATAACCAATGCGATACATTATACTGTAAATGTAGATAGATTTTTAATCGAATTCACACCTAACTTCTTGTCATATCAGTTTTTTGTCTCTGTATATAACTTATCATCAATGTGTCCTGTAAATGTATGTGATCACTTCCAGTGTTTTATTTAACAGTATCAGAAGATCAATAACTGAAGTTATTAATCCATCTTAAAAGTGATGCTATATTTGCATCAAGTCTCATTATGTTATCGTGTTTGTTCAGATGGTAGGATGTATCCCATGATGCACTCTTACCGGATTTATACCTTCTCAATTGTTTACCAGTGTGTTTTCTTGTTGTTAATCCACTCTCACTTGCTGTGTCAAATGTGCCAAAGTAGGCTTTCCAAATATTGCAAGTTGATGATGCTAGTCTTGATTATAATAAGTTTTATTCTCATTTTTATGACAAAACAAAGAATATCTGTTTTATCACATCATCTCATTGTATACCCACCGAAATACACATTATTTTTAACATCAACGAAAAGAAATATTAATACCGTACATATAACTTTTTCACGGGTTCAGTTTTTATTATATTACTCATGTGAAGTTTTGTTTTACTCTGCTAGCACATATAATTATTTTCCAGTATTACTTACTGCTGTTCTCTATCATGTTATTGGGCATAATAATAATAATCAATATACAAGGCACCTGTTTATGATTTTCACTGTGATTTCTCTTTTGCAATAGGCGTACTCGCATTTACTATTTAAAATGATATTGTTCTCAAACATGTTGAATGATTTACTGCCAAGCGGTGCACAATTGTCATCCAGAAAGACGGTAGGTTAAACTGTGTAATTCTAGCAATAGCCAACCAATATATTGTTCTTGATGAAGGTGTGTCATTTTTCTGTTACCTTGTGCTGATTATTAACCATGTTACAACTCTCGAGTCATTTTGTTTTTCTTTAAATCACTGTTGTAAATAGTCAGGATGCAAACCACATAATAATCCCGACTGAAAAACAATATTGTTGATACATGATAATTTTAAAACATATGCGATCTTAATATCATTAATTTTTGTATCTTGACTGATATCGTAAATAAAGATCGATTATGAAGCGTACTTGCTTTATTGTCCTTTAAATATAGGAGTGCACAAAGGAAAACAAACCATTGTGCGGATGAAATATCCGCATGACGTTTTATCTATTCAAAAAAGCTTGCTGTCTTTGTAGGAAGAGCTGGCGTCGTTTTTCTTGCTCAGTCATCGAGGGATTTTCCCAACTGGATAACTGTTTCCTAAAAATGTCTTGCTTCAGTTTTCTTGTCTTTACAATATCATATGTCCGAATGTATCTGCATTTCTTTAGAGCCTCGACTGAATTGGGATCCACTCCCTCTGGTGGTAGCTCCTTGTGATAAACACTAAACATCAGGGTAGCCAGTGAAGCCTGGTTTAAGGTCGTGTTCACATCAGCTATTACAGGACTGGTGTCCTGGAAAATTCTGACAGGAATATTTTCTGTAAAAATTGAAGCAGAGTAAGGCATTACATGTAGTTGTCTTAGACTTAGTGTATTTTACAGGCTGACAGCAATTTGAAACACTGATCATACCACAAGGAGGTACTTTAAGTAGATTTAAACTTGTTTCAGTTAACACAAATCTCAAAGATTGTTGTATGGATAAAACTTTATAGCAAGCCTTCAAATTCAGCATACATAGTTAATTCATTTGATTGGTTGGTGTTTTATGCCATAATTATTTCACTAACATGAAGGCGTGCCAGCCCATTGGATGAAATAATCTGCCTTAATAACAGTTACAGGACCGGATACCAAACAAAATGGCTTCCTGATGCACTTTCTCGCTAGCTCAAGTTCCAGGAACCTCCCACCAAAGATATGGTTAAAAGAAGATGTGCCAATATCTAGTGTTCTTTTGATGACTTTTAAATGTCTACAAGTCTGTGCTTTAGTTCAATAAAAAATTCCCAACATGTCAAAATGCTTATTTGAGACCAATGAATGCTCATCAAGTCATGTTTCTCTGTACTGTATCACAGTTACAAAGCCAGGTGTTCAAAGCGGTGAATAAAAATGGACACCAGGCCCACTATCAGGACACAGAATATGAACTACAAGGTGAAGATGAAAGGAAATTGTGTGTAATAAGTCAGACTGGTTACCCAGATAAAAGAATGTGAACGTAATTCACACCATAGACCTGCTTGTAACCATAATGTATTAAAGAGAGAGAAATGGGTCAGCAACACAATACATTTAAGGAAGGTATAAGATCTTGAACAGTATGTAGTTTAACCTTTGAATGTTTTTATATATTCCCAAGTCGACAGTGTGATTTGAACACATACCTGGTTTAGTAAAGGGGACTCAGCAGGCCAATGCTCAGCTCATTGACTCAACAACCGAGTATATTGAATAAGCACATGAAGGAATTTTAATAGTATACCAAATTCATATGTGGTCTGGAATAGTGTTGATGGGTTTTCTCCATATTGTAATTTAAATCATATGAACCATAGTTATCATTTTTTTCTATATACATGTACTTGATTAATTATTTTGTGGACCCTTTCACTGAATGTTCTGACACTATGTTCTAAATTGTTTCACACTGTTTTGTTCAATACATCCTGTAGAGGGCCTCAGGATATATCAGCATTAGCTGACAGAGCTTCATTTTGTTTTTTAAGGTTTTACCTTCATGAAATGGTTTTTATTATTATGATTAACAACCAATGCATCCATATTAGGGACAAGAGCCCTACTCCTAGTGACAAAATAACCTGACCTCCATGGTTCTGTCATTTACACTACACAGGTTCAATCAAGTTTTAACAAAACAGAGATATTATTCCGAAAAAACACAATTAACAGTGTGGCTTTTTACGCCATTATTAGGGGGGAACAAATGTAGTTAAACACAGTTGATTGAAACAATTTAAATTTAAATTTAATTTTTTCGCTTTACGATTTTAATCCAGGTTTACTTGCTTGGGGTTTTACACTTAACTTCTGGTTATTTCACTCATGGGTAGAGGAAACCACCCTAAACGACACCGACAAGACACAAAACAACAAACGACATTACAAGAGCAGGTCACCAGAAAAAATTCCTGATGCTCCTACAGCACAGGCTTGATTGATTGATTGTTTGGTCTTTAACGCCGTGCTCAAGGATATTCCACTTATATGGCGGCGGTGTATTCCAACAGAATATGGCGACTCTAACACATGCATGTTATAGCTATTGGAAGGATTTAGAGGACCACCACGGCACAGACGCTCCTGTTTTTAATATAAGGAACGAAATGAATTGAATTCGTGTTTGTTACATTGATGAAACTTACCTGCTACAGGGCACTGGTGGACAAAGTTTCGAATTCTCACTCTTTGTCTTGCCATGTTTAGTTTCTCTTCTTTCTTCATTTTCTCTTGTTGATATCTTATTTTATTTGAAGGGGGGATGAATGATGTGCGAATAAAGGGAACCATTTGAACCTGAAGTTCCCCTTTCTGGTTACGTTTATAATGTGGAATAAGTTCTTCATTTAACTCTCTCAACTGTTCAGCCTCCCGGGCCTTCCTTTCTAGCCGTATTATTCGGGACAAAGGAACATAAGGTTCTTTATGGTCGTCACTGTTAGCACTCTCTTCCAAATCTTTATTTGCTTCCTTAACGGCATCAACTGCATCAATTTTTAGCAGGAATGTATCAGGTGGTGGTTTTAGAGTTGCCCGTCTAGGGACACGTAATTCACCTAGTTTGTTAGATTCTGTAACTGCTTTAGATTTAATTGCTTTAGTTTGCTCAGCGGTTTGATTGTTTGGTTCCAAACTGAGTTCCTCAGGAATCAGATTCAAATTTGATACGCTATCAGGAGCGATTCGAACTGAAGATTTTGGAGTATCATTTTTGGTGACTTGTATAACAGTGGTTTTCATTGGTATACGATTTGTGGCATTTTTGTGGCATTCATCAGACGTCCGATTGTCGTCCTGCTTCGAGAGATCGTGGACAGCCAGATTCTCCACAGTCAACCGTGAACGTCCACGAGGTGAAGGTGAAACACCCCCTGCTCTTTTATTTGTCGGTTCTCCCCTTGGATTTTCTGACAGGTCACCTGTGATGCCTTCATTGTTTTGTGAAGATTTGTCTACAGATGGTCTGTTTTCTGTAAGAACAAAATCTGCAGTTCTGACTGATGGAATAACATTGCCCTCAAAATGAACATCAGCTGATATGGACACAGCTTCCGTGGGTGGTTGTGCTGCCTCTTTTTGTGACGTATTGGATGCTACGTTACCAGCTTTTGGATTCTGTGTTTTTATAGCTGTTGATTCACTTTTTGCATCAACGGTTACAATAGGAACAGATGACGATGAATCATTTTTAGCGGATATGTGAGAAGGGGTAGATTTATTTTGACCATCTTCATTGACAACTTTAACATCAGTTTTATCAAATGCTTTAGGTGTATTTAAAACTTTGGCCAAATCGTGGACTTCAGTTGGAAGAATCCCTTCTCGTTGAAGTGTTTTTTTTTTGGCTGCCAATTTCACCATTCTAGTAACACTGTCAGTGGCTGAAGCTTGACTTTTAACACCAAAAACTCCATGTTTGTTGGCACCATTCCCCATGTAACTGCGCATCCCACCTGCTATAGCATATCTCTTTCTTGTTCGCTCAGCCTTCTTTCTCTTCACATTTTCCCTAAATCTGTCACCAACTCTTTTAATAAGCCTGCGGAGACGAATATTTTGCAGATCTTGTCTGATCTCTTCTTGTTTGCGTTTATACTCTTCTCGCTGACATTTTCTTTTATCTCGATGGACTTTGACAAGTCTTTTGTAAAATTGTCTTTGACCTCGTTTGATCTTCTCCAGCTGCCATCTTTGGTCTTTGTAGAAAACGTTCACTTGCATTCTTTTGATATCCTCAGCTGTTTCATTGTGACATCGGACGTAAGCGCCATTTTCACTTCTCCGTACATCTCTTAGGCCTAATAAATGATCACCATTCATGTGCCGTAATGTTGTCACAGTGGTCCGTTTGTTCATCCGTACAGGGATGGTTGGTCCATCGTCAGCCCTCGCTTCCTTCATATTGACCAATATATTTGGATGATTCAAGCAACTCTCTTACAATCCACTACATTTTCAGACATGCAGACATTGCCTTTAGTCAGGGGAGTTTGGAAACATTACTTTGCCACAGTCCATATGAATAACTTTAAAGGTGGTATAAAGTAGATCAGGACATAACATTACCTATCTTTATTAACAATCATGCTATTCAGCTCCATGACTACTCAAAAGCAAACACCGGATATCTCGACAAATTTTGTGCACTATGTAGCTTATGTCTTGTCACTTTTTTGAAAAGATCTATGTTAAATATGAACATTGGGCCATTGTGAGAACTTCAAATTGACAAAATTGAACTTCTGTAGGCTAAATGGGTAATAAAATTATTGAAAGTCGATGACCCAGAGTAACACCTGGGTTTATTCCCTTGCACTGTTAAAGGTCAAATCCTTTCAATGCAAAATGTATTTTGAACAATACTGGTCGGTAGAAAGTCATGCTTCCTTAAATGAATTATTAAGTACCATTAAAACTTCAAAGGAAAACTCAATAGTACTAGTCTAGTGTCAATATGGGGCACAGAATGGCTCACAATATTCTATTTAATCGAGTATAGTGACAACTCCAAAGAATGATGAACAATTCATTATGACTGTATATTTCTGTTTATTTAAACCATCTTCAGCAGTGAAGATTTAACAGATGCGCTCTTTTAAGTAATTCAAAACCTGAGAAGCAGTCTATTAAAAACCACCCTGCAATGTTTCTACTAACCGATAACTTACCTCATATAACTGTATGGTTGAAAGACAAAGTTGGATGTGATTTATTTATGTATTTGATTGGCCTTTGACATGTTTTCAAGGGTATTCCACTTATTTGATGACAAATTGCATTGTCGGAGCAGGTGGAAACAGAAAAGAGCCTTATATACCTAAGGTTGACAGAGGGCTCATCTGAGCCGCAGCGCTGCCCAGTTTGAACTTGACCATATAATGGTATATGAGACAGGATCAGTACACTAATGCTACAATAGCTTCTGTAAATTTTGTTCGCTTCTGCTTTACTTCCAGGTACATCCTCGAAACTGTGGCGCTCTATTTTGATAAGTGATCTTTCAGAATGATTTGTATTTTGCCTTTGGTTCAGTTATAAGACCGAACGGGACAGCAGTCACCTTCTTAACTTCCCAACTGATGTTACATGTACCTGTATATCTAAATAAAAAGAAGTAGCATGTACCCAGAACTGGAAACATAACATGACTTACCTGCCCGATTATAGGCCTTTCTCCGGCTAAATACATGTACTAGTGTACTCTGAGCTAAAGGGTATCATGTAGCCGATTTGTTGTCGTGTCAGTTTTTTTGTCCTGCAAGTCTGCTGTGCATGGTTGTTTCACAGAGTTGTTCAGTGATGTTTCCTCCACCAGCTGGGCCGGTATACAGTCATATGAGTAAAATAGGCTTAATTACAATGCAAGACAATGATCAAACAAATCTGCAACTCTGGACAATAACATTAATTTAACTTGATTATGGAGAGATTTTATTTAACGCCTCTTGGCACAATACATTTGTCACAAGTTGTGTTTGTTGTCAAGTTCTGTTAACTTGACTTTGAAAATAGAATTTCAGCAGAGTTTGGTAGAAAATTCTGCCATAAAAGTCACCCTTATGTTTGAGTTATGAATGTTAATACGATTGGGTGTAGTGGTATGCTGTTATGGAAGCTCGTTAAGATAGGGTAAAAATGCATCACTGAAACAATAATTAGATGCGAGATGATCTTTAGTCAACGGCCACCACCATAAACATTTTTTTAGCACATAGAGGATATTACATGAGAAAGTCAGGATTTTTAGAATGATGAAAAGAGTGGTGTAATTCTATTTGAACCGAGCTCTGGTCAGGTACATGTGATGTGGGGAGCATCTGGGTACAGGTTGAGGGGAGCATCTGGGTACAGGTTGAGGGGAGCATCTAGGTACAGGTTGAGGGGAGCATCTAGGTACAGGTTGAGGGGGAACCTGACAGCAATTTGGTACATGACCAAATTCTTCAACCGTAACTTCTTCCCTATACAGATGCAGTTGTATCAACACGACAACGCTGGGCCTTGAGCAGCTCATGTCACTATTGGCTTTCTTCAAAATACAAACTTACACTCGACGCTTGCAGAACTGGTTAACATGCTGCACGAAGATGGAAAAGAATGTGACACTGACATGACAGTATCCATAGACTTATTTAAATGAGGTGCAGAGCAGTGATAGCAGCAGGCGGTGGTCCCACATCGTACAGGTGAAAACCATACCCTCCTTGTCGTATGTGAGGTTTCAAATGTGACTATCATCCTGCTTAATTACATCACTGAGGAAACCAAATGAAATGAAATATGTACCTTTTCAGTCTATGCATAATCAAACTTTCACATCTGAACTAGGCCAATGCATTGCTTTTCTTGAAAAGTTTATTTCAGATATTAACAAAAAAAACTTTTATACATTGCGCTAGACTCATATAGTTTGAGACACTTCAAAACAACCCGGATTAAAAAGGTCAAATTCTTAGAATAAAACTTGATTGGTTGATTTTTGTGAACATTTTGGTTAGTAACTCCTGGGCCCTGGGGTTATACTAAAAAATTGTCAAAGTATGGGATGAATGGTTATATGCAGACAAAAGGCAACGACAACAGTAAGTATATAAAAAAATAACACACTAAAAAGAGTTAGATAATAATAAAAAAAAATATTTATTTCCAAAACTGTTAATTCCAAATGACGGTTGTTAGGTTTAATCTAAAAAAAAAATGAGGATTTATTACAACCACAGAGTAAGGAAGAGAACAATGAGGGTAGAACGAAGAGGACCATGATCTAGATAATTCTGATCAAATTAACTGACTGCCTCCTTATGATGTCTCTAAACAATGTAATATAACAGCAAGATGTGGGACCACTTTTAAATAAAATTTTAATGCTATTATTTATTCAGTACACCAACATATTGCCATTACAATTTTGAGTAAGGTGAAAAAAGAGAGAAACATTTTATATCCGAGATAATATTTCAATTTACCATATGGATATTTCAATTTACCATATGGATATTTCAGTTTTACCATATGAACCCATCATTTCCTAATAAACCAAACGATTCAGTATACTCCTTTATGCTAGGTTTATCAGTGCTATTAAAAGTCAAATGATAAGTGGGTGTATGTGATTTGTTAGTGAAATTTTATCCCAATCTTTCAGTGAAATACGGTAAGTATATTCTGTTGAAATTTGTAATCATTGCTTGAAAGTGGGTTTAGCATCTAAGCCGAAACGTTGCTTACAAATATACCCAGAAGTTGAAAATACAAATTGGTAATCTAGCGAGTACTTTTCCACTCAAGATGGCAGGGAGAAAAAAGGGCAGGAAGAAAAGGCAGAAAAAAAAGATACAAACCATCTTTATATGATAAAGATAACAAAGTTACTTCCGAGAAAGATGGTTTAAATTAGATCAAAACACTTATAAAATATACTTTAACACTGTGGTAAAAATTTAAAATGGGATAAACAGAATCTGTTGCAACTGAATCAAGAACTGAATGAAACACTTAAGGTTTGTGCCCGTAGAGGTCGAATTTGTTGAGGATTTAGGGTAATAAATTCTCCACTATCAGCTTGAACTGATAGAAATATCATACCATAAGAAAAATAACTATTAAACTGAAACAGAAGCAATATATTCAAACTTGTAAATCTTTCATAATGCCCCATTTATCACAATAATATATTACAACTCTTAGAGTAATTCTTATTTTGTTTTGGACGCTAAAATATCAGTAAATACATTTATAAATACAAATATTTATTTATTGCATATGAAAATATGTTAAAAAAGACAAAATTATGTCGAATATGATAGTTTTTATAACCATTGAAATGTATTGAAACAAATATAAAACGGCAAATAAAATAGTCAATTGATATTTACAGTTTATATGCCCTATATGGTTTATAATCTTCAATGGCTGTACTTTGACATTATAATTTATATCAAATATTTTAGACAAAAACAAACAATCCATTCATTTTAAAAATGGGCAAAAACAAAGACAAATCTAAAACATTATAATGGGAGGGGTGTTCTTAATTTATACAAGAGAAGGAGTTACAAAATGTAAACTTCCTGCTATAACTGGAAAATGTGTTGTCTTCACAGTTTGTGCACTTTCCTGTTGAAGTCTTTATATTTAGTGTGGCCTCACTGGGTTGTTCAATGCATGCTAATCCATGAATTCAATTAAAATCAAAATCACACAAATATGTATGAACATGGTAACCGTAAGGGTGGCCATATTGTTTATCTGAACTTGGCGAAACACACCTTTATAGGGGGGAGCTACAATCCAAGTCTGAATATTAAAGCTACATTTCCATTTGTACGGATGTTGAAACGGGTACGGATGTGGATAATTTTTTTATTGTGTCGATTCATCTAATTTTCTGTATGCAGAGACTGGAAGTGCATTTGTGTCATACGGTTCCACATACCGATCACTACATGATCCGGTCGCAGATTGCCATATCCGTGTCCTCATCCATACGAGTGGAAACACTTACTGTATTGACAGTTAGTGCGATTTTTCCGTATCCTTGTCCACATTCATACAATTTGAAACGTAGCTTTGGGCTGACTTTAAAAAAAAAGTTATTGTGTTTACAACATGGTTGGAACAGACGGTATTTCTAATCTCCATCCAATAGATGACCCGTTTCTCCAAAAACTTATATCTACTAATGTACCGAAAGATTTAACAGGGCCCTTCAGTTTCTTCAATAAAAGGATACAGTGTTGAAGCTGTATAAGATAGTCTTACGCTTGTGTTAAACTTGACATTGTCTGGTATCCACTCAGCTTTAAAAGAATAGCAGGGAACAAATGATCACAGTGTTCTTCGTAAGCTTTAGCGAGTTATCTACACTAATTTGGTTTCCATTAATAAATACCCCTTTTTGGCATGTATGTTTTCTGTCACACCACAGAATATTTCAGATAGCCCACTTTGGGATTCTATTTTAAGAAAATTTGGTGGGCCCTAGTTTCAAAAGGTATATTATTTTTGTAGCACTTGTATATGAACAATAAACTGTAATAACCCAAAGAAATATGCCTTTTAAATAGCAAAACTATATTGAAAAGACTTTGCTATGAAGCTTTGGGTAGAAAATCAGAAGGCATAATTTTAATATCAGCAAATATAAATTGCTTGCCAAAAATTATCTGAATATTACAAATATAGACTTGATAGATAATATTATTTCAAACAAAGCACAAAATAAGCATGAACAAGTAAACAAGTGTTACATCTTAAAATGTTCACAATTCTCCAAAAGTTAATATTTCTGAAGTACTATTTACATGTATCAGTTACCTCCCCTTGCCAGCAAGGGGGATGCAATGTGTACTCGGCTTTACAAACCGACAAGTTATACATGCAATAGAAATATTCAAAAAAATGACAAACCAAATATCTTGCAGTACAACTTCAAGATAAATTTCAACATGATAACATCATATTTGTTAAATGTAATTTTATATAAAAAAAACAAACTTTGATAAAAACTTAGGCCCAATATGTACACAAATTTACATTGTTAATTCTTAAACTTTGGTTAGAACAAATATAATACAATCTCGTCAGTATAGGACTTACAAAAAATGTTTGGTTTCATTTCACAACTAAACCCTTAAACTGCAAAAATTATTGAAAAACGAACCCTGTTAATGATGTTAGTATTCAAAGACAAAATAAATTTAAACAAAAATCAGTTTCATTGCTTACCATGATCCTCACCGTTTGAAATTCCGACTGAGAAATTATTTCAATTTAAGGATTCAACAAATAAATTTGGTTATAATGATGAAGTCTGGTTCACTAATCACTGATAATGGGTGTCAAAGTTGAGTATATAAGTGTGTGTGGTAGAGATCAGAGCTTATGGGCGGTAACATTCCAGCAGGGGGAGGAGTCAATGACAATTTAGTGTCGCGATGTTGATTCAAGACATCCTGAACTGCTTCACGTACTTCATATCGCACGCTTCTGACCAACTCCATACGAATGTATTCCAATTCTTGAGGTGACAAAAGAGAGCTTGATAGGTTCATGCTGCTATTGGGGCTAGCCTGGGGGAATTTCTGACAAGGGCCCAACAACGGACTGTTTCCAGGAGATGTCCCCCGTAAAGTATGGGTGATGTCATACCTTAACGAATCCATCTGACCAACCGTTCGCTGTGATTCTCTCTTACGGTCTTCTCGCAGCTCATATCTGTAAAGACAATTAAAACATCAAGGGAATTAGTGCGCTTTAAAAGCTATTTTACTGGCATTTAGAAGTTAAGGTATGAAAACAAAACATACCATCTTCTCATTTATACTTGACACAACTTTTCTGTCTTTATCCTTTCGAAATGTCTTTGGATAGAAACGAAATAGTACCAAGAGTAAATGAGGAGAAGTAAGTTTGCACTTAGGATCAGAAACTGAGCACACACAGAATATCGCTTTTGGCAAAGTGCAACATTATTGACGGTATCTTGAAATCAAGATGTCGTAGCAGAAATAGACTTCCTGATACCCCTTAGCTCTGAGGGCACCAGGGCACAGGAAGCTCCCACCCATTGGGGGATTATCTTGTGTACATGTTTTTAAAAACATACATATTTGAGCCAAAAGTTTTCCAATTTTCTCTTTGCATGTTTATGTAGTAGCTTTTATTTAGTCAGCCATACTAGTCACCTTTTTTTCAATTCCAACCGATGCTTCTTTTTAAATGGGTCCTTCTTTATTCTCTTTAATTTTAATCTGTTATATATATCTATGTATTAGCTAAGATGGCCGACTTATCTTGGACATAAAGTATATTACCTAAGACTGGAAATATCTTGTTTAATATTTTAATAGATCATAAAGTACATTACCTAAGACTGGAGATATCTTGTTTAATTTCTAATAGATCACACAGTATATTACCTAAGACTGGAGATATCTTGTTTAATTTCTAATAGACCACACAGTATATTACCTAAGACTGGAGATACTGTATCTTGTTTAATTTCTAATAGATCATATAGTATATTACCTATTACTGGAGCTAGATATCTTGTTTAATTTTGAATAGATCATATAGTATATTTCCTAAGACTAGATATCTTGTTTAATTTCTAATAGATCATAGAGTATATTACCTAAGACTGGAGATGTCTTGTTTAATTTAGTATAGATCATCTTGTTTAATTTTGTATAGATCATATGGTATATTACCTAAGACTGGAGATATCTTGTTTAATTTCTAATAGATCATCTTCATTAACCCCATCTTGACGTAACTGTTTCTTCCACTGGTGAATAAAACGACTAACCAGCCTTCTCATCACATCCTGGAAAAATAAATAACATATATTATATTTTTGTCAAGAGTAATCACACTGGCACAGGGATATCGACTAGTTAAAGTCGATAAATTATCTCATGTTTTCGATCAATTCTCAAAGACAAGTTTATAGATAGACCTGAATCTCGAGTTGTTGTAGATAGTTTAATTTTCTCCTATTCTCTACCTTTCTGCACTGTGACCAAATGCATGACTTCAGGACAATGTACCAAATAACACAAGGATTTGGAGCCACAAGGCTCTTTATGAACCTGTCAGTGTATTCAAAAAGTTTTGTCAATTTTAAGCTTGTTTGATCGACACAACTTTCTGTGTTTGACTGACTAGTCCATAAACAGCTACATCAGCCTACAGGGCCCCAGTACATGTACCAACATTATTTGTTAAAAAAAAAAAAAAGTGTGTAATATAGTTTTCATAAACAAATTAAAAGCGTTGTTTATTCACATTTTACATATATTCAGTTGAGATTTGTAATCATTGCTTGAAATAGTCTAAACACCTACAAGTGGGCTGAAATGTTGTGTTTATCAATATATCAAGAAGAGGAAAATCCATGAAAAGTTATATTTTTGTTAAAGGAGTAAATGGTTTTACTCTAAGCTGGCTCACAGCCGCAGACAGGCAGTTGCTTTGAGGGATTTCTGGTAGAGACCTATCGCTATGTCTCTATGTCAAGCTAAAATTAACATCGTTTGAATACAAATCACACTGGGAAATGGAGTCAGTATCCAGCAGAGACCATTATCAATATAATATGAATTTATTAATAGAACAGATGGGTTCTAAATCTTTTGCTGGGTGTTGACAAGGTTCATGTTTACCCAGAGTTCCACAGGTTTTATTCTAGTATTGCTTTACCTGATAAAGTGGCATGCTGGGATGGGTGTTTATTCCACATGGCTCCCCATTGTATGTTGGTCTCTGTAGATAAATCACAAAATCATGACATTAAGTTATAAAATGTTATAAAGGCATATTTTTGGGAAATCCTATTTAAACACTCATGTGCCAAGCTCAAGAAACGTAAATCCGAAACAGAACACCACTGAGTGTATTCCCGGATTTCTAAACTTGAAACATGACATTCAAATGAAGATTTAATGGATAACAACTTCTTTATTTTTTTCTCAAGCACCTAAGAAATTAATAACTATAAAGTCTTAATTCGTATGTCTCGTCAGCTTCTAAATGTCTGTGAAAGATGTTGCAACATGGCATCAGTTGAACCAAACTTCCACTGCAGTTTAATTACATTTTTCATGAAAAAAATGTTTTTGCAGCAAACTAGCACTGTTTCCTAAAAGAAAATTCTAACTGATTTAAACAGAAATCTGACTTTTCAAATAAGAATACATATAAAGCCAAAGAAGACAATTACCGTTAAATAACAATAAATAAGTCCTCTGTCATTCATGCAAGGTCAGGTCACCTTCTGAGCTTGATAATAATATCTGCTACCAAACTTTCACTTTAAATCACTTAAATGCAGCAAAAGAAAATGGAAAAACTTTCTCAATTTCAAATGGTCAAAAACTGATGACGCCTCGGTGCCTGACTCTGAGGGTTGTTGGTTCAATTCCGGCAAGGGTCTTAGTCTGCAAAATTTTCTGAACCAGAATCAGTATAAGAGTGCTTTCCCCAAAAAAACACGAAAATACTGTTAACGGTGACAGATATTTGACGTGGCCTAGATAACACATTGGGGTGTTATGCGCCCTGGAGGTTATTAACCTTAAAGTTGGTAATTTTTTTTGCATTCTGTCCCAATGGGTGAAGGAAACCACTATTGACATCACGGGCAACTGTATGAATAGGAGAAAAAAAAAGGTTTTATGACACCCCTTATTTGACAAACTACTGAATAAATAATGACAAACAACTTGTTTTTATTATTTCTTTCCCATTTCCGAGACCTGTATAAACCAGTCCACACAGTAACAACATGACTAGGCCACTTTATGAATTCAAGTGTGATCAAAATTAGAAATAAAAACTTGCTGTCCACTTTCAACAACATTTCTTAAAGTGCTGGCTTTCCTTTTTTTTATGGTTCCGCTCAAATGCAGTGTCCATGCAATGGTTTAATATATAATAATACATCACTAGTAGCTAATTACCTTATATTCCTCAAACTCTAGAGGGCTCACTGTGGCCTAAATTGGATCAAAAGTAATCAATTTGTTCAAGTTCAAAATTACAAATAAAAATACACGTCTACTACAGTACAATGATATAAACCTCAAGAGTCCACCACTTTGTGTCATTTCTTTTTTGCATTGATGTTATTTGAATCAACCATGTTCACATTTATACCAGAATATTTAAACTATATATTTATTTCCCTTTTGAAAATGAAAACTTTGCACATATATTGCTGTCTACTTTGATTATCATCTTAATTGCAGTATTTTTTTCTTCTATACTCTTGTAACAAATGATAGTAATTTAAAAACTCTAGGACATGTAAAGTTGTATGAACTAACTACCATTGTTGGCAAATAGTACTTTTCTCCAAGGTTGCAATTTTAATGGGCGTTAAGTACATGTAAATGTCATTGTATAGATTTTCCCTTTGGAGATAGTATTTTTACCCACACATTAATTAATGCATGGGTAATATTTCGGTATAAAAAAAAGAGTGTATAGCATCAGAATTAAAAAAAAAAAAATCTTATCACATTAATTCATGTATGTAGCATATCATATGGCTTAAGTTCCTATTAACACAATCTGACAAGTGCAAATAATTCATTTAGAAAAGGCCAAACAAACATTTCACTTATGTTATGAGGCAGCCGGATCAAGTTACGAAAATCAGGTTGACTAAGAATGAGGATCTGTTCATAATTGTAGGACTATACCAGCATATTCCCCAAAATGGCAATTATAGAAACCCCAAAACCCACAATCTTTTGCCAGTAGCTGGTATACCAACCCATATACAGTAAGCGCAAGGGTTTATTGAACCCAAAAAGTCAGAGGTGAGGGGGATTGTTTTTCTTTGACTGTGGTTTAAAGCCATACTTTCAGTTATTTCAGTCTGTGCCAGCAGTGAAGTAAACCACCCATAACACTGGCATTATAAAAGGATGCCACTGGACAAGGACAGGGCTCAATGCAGGACACAACAACAAATCAGTTTCCTCATGCCCTTAGTTCAGAGAGCACTGCGGCACAGAAAGCTCCCGTCCAACCACTCGCAACAGTGAGGGGCATGATCTGTGGACTAGAAACATACGCTGTAGAAATTTGGGCATCAAATCACTCCTCCACAGTTACGTCAGCCCAATGAGAGAAAGAAACAATGACAAGAAACCATAAATACACAGGATGCACAGTATGACGTTATGGAACAAAGCGTGCAATTTACAACGTAAGAAACAAGCAATATTGAAAAAGATTTGTTTGTTTGTTTGATTGGTGTTTAACGTCGTACTCAAGAGTATTTCACCTATATGACGACTTACTAATTTG
>JAVFBZ010000016.1:0-10563 GCA_032466195.1 Katharina tunicata
AACATCGTCGTCATGAGTGAAAGAACATCGTCGTCATGAGTGAAAGAACATCGTCGTCATGAGTGAAAGAACGTCGTCGTCATGAGTGAAAGAACATCGTCGTCATGAGTGGAAGAACATCGTCGTCATGAGTGAAAGAACATCGTCGTCATGAGTGAAAGAACATCGTCGTCATGAGTCAAAGAACATCGTCGTCATGAGTGAAAGAACGTCGTCGTCATGAGTGAAACATCATCGTCGTCATGAGTGAAATAACATCGATACGATGTAACACACCCAGGACATAAATAAATCTAAGTGGCATCTCACCAAATAAAATGCATCATGAATTAAGTGAATTCGGTTGATTTATGTTTGACTGGTACATCGATAAACAACAGACAAGGAACGAAGAGAGACCTCTCTGATGTGTTGTACCCAGAGAACTGGTAGCTTTGTGCCGCCGGAACAAAAGCAGCTAGTGTAGGCTGGAACGTGCCTCTTTCTCTCGCTTCAGACGGACCACATAATTCGACTTGGCTCTCCGTCTAACGAAGGCGATCTTTGTCTTTGATGCTGCCAACATAAGTGTTACTCTAATTCAGGACCCCACAACTACTTTTTTCACCAGGCGAAATTATGACTTAGAACTTTGTAAACCACTTAATTAAAACCATTTGTATACGGCAAGTTTACAGTTCTATGTACCACACACAACAGCTAGAATACAAGACTTCCTGGGCGTTATAACAGCGATGGGGCTCCTCAGGGGGTAAATATAACACGTGCAAAATCCATCTTACATTAAAAAACGCTTATATAGTTTACTAATATATTTTCTAAGCAGGTGTTTATTGTAAGGGTGATACAAAACGCATTTTTTTCTATAGAAAATATTTCATGTTCCTTTATTCTTAGATCTCCTTGAATAAAACCTTCTCAGTTTTCATAATTTATAAATTAATAAAGACAATAGCGCTATAAGGTTTCTTATACATATCTGTTATGAAGAAGAATTGATGGATAGGCTAAACGCTGCAAATATGAATTTGATTATATTTTATTAGGCTATATTATTTTAACGCCGTCAGACAACGATTTTATTCTTTGAAATCTAGCGGCTTTCTGTGTGTGTGTTTTTTAAAAAACATATTAAAGAAAATTACTAGCTATCATGTATCCGAAGTTGTCACACTGTAATTTTGTTCAGTATAAAAAGAGCAGTATATTTTGTAATGACGTAGAGTTGACGAGGAAAGGAATCTATTTTTATAAAAGATAGAGACACTATTCATTTGAAATATGCATCATTTTATATCACCTACAACTATAAATTACACGAACAGATTATCTTAGATTTAAAACTCATAAACATAACTTGGATGGATATGCTGCCTTTAAGTCTCGTTTATGGCCAATTTGTCGGCGTGAAATATGCCATATCGGGTCAGTAAAGTGCCTCCTCCAGTTTCACCGCTTTTTTTTTTTAGTAATTCCTTAGATTTATTTCTAATGTCAATAAAAACAATCTGAGTTAATGAACGTTATAGCTTGAAATAGGATTATAATTTAATTTTTCGAAAAAAAAAAAAAAAAACTTTGCATTATTTCTTTTTGAATGCCTTCTCTCGAATTCATTCCAGACTACGTATACCGTTCATACCTTCGACTGAAAAAAATCTTATCTAAGGGAGATAACTTAGTATTATCGCATGCCACACCAAGAAAGCAACTCTGCTTATGTTAACCTGCCAAGTCCAGGTGACACGACATAACAATTATCTGCTTTATTGCTCCTGTATTATCTCTCATTCGCCAAAGATCGCTTAAGTTACCCACGTGGTGATACAGGGTGTACTAACCAGTGGTCCATTCTCCATTGTGTATGAATAAAATGACTAAATAAGAGCAGTAATGTGGTATAAGTTTCGATATAAGCTTTTCAATAAAATTTAGACATGAATAATAGCTGTCGTGTATTCTGGAGCAATTCTGAAGTGTCCTATGCCATAAAAAAGAGGTGCCATCTTATATTTTTAAAAAGCATAAAGTTTGGACATATGCCTATATGACTTTCAAGTTTAAACCTGTTTACGTTAAACTTCAATCATATACTTAATATTTCGGATTATTGTCAAACGGTATTCAACTTTAACAAGAAAGTTAGTTCACTGTTGTAAAGAAAGATGTAAAGTTTTGATTTAAAGGTTTTACTATTGGAAACTATTGGAAATCGCTATCTTGTGATAACAAGATACGATCAGTACTACAACGAAATCATGCACAATGCTCTCTACTGCAGAGAAACGACCCACCGTGCTCTGTATTGCGGAATGTTTAAACCGTATCAGATCCAAGTATACATTGGACATATTGGGCTGTTATTGACTTGTTATTGGCTTGTTATTGACTTGTTGTTGACTGAGGCAAGTATACGGAAGTAATGACAAAAATTGCCATTTTGGATCATTATAAAACTTTATTCACGAGTGACAAAATATTTTGGTTTACTATCAAACGATATTCAGGACTGAGGGAATAACATCCGATGATCTTAGCGAATTACAGTAGGGGATATAAAAGAAGACTCTACGCTATAGCAATAGAATGACCCATTAATGGATTTATAAATCACCACTGCTGTAGTGTATGGGTGTACATGTAATATATATTTCAGTAATAATTAATTAAGAGTATTGTAGCTGGTAAACTTACCAGAGCATTGTTTAAGGCGAAAACTGCAAACGGAGAGGACAATTTCGTTTTAACTGAGCATCATGCAGCCCCGGCTGCACTTAAATTACAGGCCTCTATTGCACAGCCCATTGACTCCGAACAAAAGAACCATTGACAGTTATATCACACGAGCTAACTTAAAACAGACAATTATCTATTTAACAACTACTTAACGTTAATTGAAACATTTTTTATCAATGGTTATTTTTGTGTTTTTGTTGGCATTTATTTCATATTAAATAAGAATAAGTAATTTGACGCGACATCGAATTGCTTCGACCAGCTGAGTAAACAGCCTGAGGCTTGCCGTCAAATAAGTCCGAAAACTATAGGTAGCTTTATTGTTCAATGTAAAAGAAAGACATTCTTGTATGTATACGTAAACCTAATTCTATTTATCACACTTTCAAGACAAATTCTTGACCTAAATGACATCATCCCAATTCAAATGTCCAAAAGATGTTTTCTATTATGACACAACATTTTCTTAACAATTTTAATGGATCTGAATCCAGGGTCATCTGTTCAAATGGCCAGTTGCACCATCATTGAGACTTCTATATTTGTCTATAACACCTTAAAAGCTGGCTTACGTAAGTAACCTAAACGGCGACCAGTAAATGCGGCTATTTATAAAATGAAATTATTATATATATTTAAAACAATAATTTTATATCATACCAAATATCCTGACTGGTACCGTTCGACGGCATGAAACTGTAAACGGTCGGAAAATTTTAAACATATTACAATAGTCCTTTTGAACTTAGTTAAATTTCAAAAGGTATTAACTACGATAAGATATTGCAAGCCTCCGATAGTTCAAACATGAGTTGGGTTGATATTTTGTATTATTAAAAAGTGGCGTTTCTGCATGGCTGTTCTAGAAACACGAAGAAGTTTCCATTTGATTTCTATTAGCACGTGTTTCGTTAAAATCTTAAGTTAAGACTTTTATAAAAAAGACAAATGAAGACATTCCCTTTGAAATAGGTGAACCACGTTAATGGATCAAAGAAATGTACATCTTAATTAATTAATTATCTAACGATGCATCAGAAAGCTAATTTAAACATCTTACGGATTAATCCTACCATGAAATCTTGCCCTCTGATCTCTTTATGCCTCATTATGTCGCGTGATTTTTTCATGTTGTTTCATTCAGTTATTTTGTCTGTAGCTTTAATACGTCACCATGAAATCTTTCTCTCTGCACTTTTAATGCTTCATTACGCGCATGGCTTAATTTCAGACAGTTTCATTCATTAAAATACTTTCTGTTCTAAATTTTACACCACTATAAAATCTTGCTTTCTTATCTGTTTTATCTGTTCTTTTGTTCTTTGAGGTAAATGGTTTTACTTCAATCAATTTCGTTATGTCACATAATTATATTTATTCAGAATATACTACCGTGAAATTGCTCAATAGATTCCTTTCTTCCGTGAATAAAGGAGTGTAACAGTTTTCCACCTTACTCTAGGTAATATTAAGCAAAACAAAGTTATTAAGTCATATTGTTTTTCATACGGTGTTGTTGGTTGTTGATATACATCAAATGTTTGGTTCGAAACGTTTTCTTGTGAATGAAAAAAAACAATTTGCGTAAGTGTGAACGGAAACTATAGAGGAGCAATTATTTTTAACACATTGGTTTGATTCGTTCAAAACCCAGATAACTCTCCTTATACGGTCTATAGATAACTTCTCATGGAGATACAAGTTTGCAATGAAAATTTAACAACCTCAAGTTAGTGTGAAATATTTGTTGTTACCTCTCGAATGAAGACAGTAGCTGTTTACATTTATTTATTTAATGATATAAATAAAATGCTGTGTAAACATACTGAATTTTCGTTTCTTATCGTTTATTGACCCATCTTTGCGTTCGTTCAAAAAAGCAATACGTTTGGCTTTGTTCAGATTTTCAAATAATAATTTGACCATGCATTGCTTCAAATAAAAGGGACACTACTCGATGCCAAAGAACTTACGTTCACCGGAACATGTATTTTGTTAATTCACTATTAAGTTAACCGTCACGGATATTGCTTAAGCACAGGAAGAACTATTCTTGTCCAATGATACTATGTGGATGATAGTATGAAACTAACGTTTGCTATAAACATACTTATTCTCTCACTTTATTCGATTGGTGTTCCATACCTCGTGCTCAATTATTGAGGGTTTTGATGAAACTCCAGGAAGATACCCTGAGAGAACTACTCCCCCACCCACCCTACTCCTCCATTATATCCTACAATATCCTCTTCAAATGTACATCCACCGGAAACTTCTCATATACACTTACGGTCGACAACGGGTTCGAACCTGTGAGATGCAATTGTTATGATTTATTATTGGGCTCAAACCTGTGAGATGCTGGTTATGATTTATAATAGGGCTCGAACCTGTCAGATGCATTGTTATTATTTTTAATAGGGCTTGAATCTGTGAGATGCCTGGTTATGATTTATAATATGGCTCGAACCTATGCATTATTACGATTTTATATAGGGCGCGAACCTGTGAGATGCATTATTATGATTTATTATAGGGTGCGAACCTGCGAGATGCATTTTATGATTTATAAAAGGGCTTGAACCTGTTAGATGCATTGTTATAATTTATTATAGGGCTCGAGTCTGTGAGATGCATTGTATTTATTTATAATAGGGTTCGAACCTGTTAGATGCATTGTTATAATTTATTATAGGGTTTGAACGTGTCAGATGCATTGTTATTATTTATAATAGGGATGTTTTGTTCTTAGAGTATTTATAAACTGTGTTCAAGTGGTTCTGTTTGTTATGATTGATTATTAGCTAAGGTTCCATTATGCAATAACTTAGTCCTTGGTCCGTTTCTGTTCTGTTTGTGTCTCCGTCAAGCAATGTTAAGGTTTATTCACCAAGTTCTCAATGTTACTTTCACCAATGCGGTTCATCAGATCGAGTTCGCCATCGACTATTCTCGGTGGCATCCGTGAAAATTGAAAGGGCTATAATTGCGGTATTCGGGGTGGATTTCTTCATATTTTCCCCTTGTTTCTCATCAGTAAATACTGTCAATACATAAATATGCTTCTATACTGTAAACAAACAACTTAAATACGACAAATATTGTCAAGTAGACAATCGTCAATTTTGTTGTTAAACGACTGAAACCTAAAAATGATCCCTTTGTCTTCCCCGACACGATTCCGCACAGGTACATGATCAATTACCCACAGTGTGACAATTGACAAATTAGAATGGAGACAAAATCGACTTACCAGATTGTGCAGATGCTATCCATTCAGTATTATCCTCCTCAGATTGCCTGTTTGGAGAGCCTCTGTAAGTTTAGCCTCCTTGGGAAATATTTCACGATGTTTAATGTCAGCAACACAAACTATGTCAAATGATTAGGCAAGACAGTGTGAGATCGCCTTTACAATGGACCTTCCATAACGCGAACGTATAAAGATGGCAAAAAATAGTTACAAAGATATACATAGAAGTTCCATTACACCCTGCGCGATATTATTCTTATAAAAGCTCAATATTATATTTAAATGTTAGGTTTTCGAGTCCTATTGAAGTCTATTATAATGTTATTATGGAGAAAAGGGGTATCAGTTAAGTCCGCAAGCACAATATTTACCTTTCTGTGCTTCAGTCCTTTGTCTTGAAATTGTAAATGTGTGATCGAAGATGAGGTCCGGTGAAGATCCTTTTCCAAACCTCAAAGCTGATATTAAAAAGAGTTTTATTCAGTTGAAAGTACTGTTTATTATCCGATGGTGGAATAGGGTCTATTTGCCGTCAGTTGTGTTACCGCTGTTGCTAATATCCAGGTTATTATGAAATTGTTAATCACTTTCGATTAGCTAAACAAAAGCTCGTAAACCATAACACTCAGCTCACCCGTTAAAGAACGTCTAAAGGGACTAATAAATGTCCGATCTAATCAATGGCCCAATATTCTCTACTGCTGATTTCAAGATCCAATTCAGAGAAGTGTTAAAGGTACCTTCGTCCCAGAAGTGTCTAACTTGGCGGGCTGTTTAAGGCCGAACTCCTCCGAAATCATCAATTTATCATTTCAGCCGAACCTCCTCAATGATACATCAACCCAGGGTCCTTCCGTGAAGACTAATCTAAACTATCAGTACAAATTGTCTGACATGTGTCCCCTGCCGCTCGCAGCCTTTCAAGCAGTAACAGTATACTTTACGATAGGTGAGTATATAAAGCCGACAATGATCGGAGCGTTGAGGCAGTAAGCTGTGTTTGCCCTAGGCGGACTAACCAACCAGGCAGGCAGAGTTTCAAAGTGAAGCGCCCAACCAACCGTATCGTGTCATGACCAAAAACTCAGACACGTAGTATTCTCATATCGATACAGCCTGTAAGTTTTATAGGCATATATCACCGCAGTAAATATAATATACAGAAAAACACCTTTCTTGTATTAACGGGCATGCATTTTGTCTCAACTGTCTTCTTTTTTTAGTATTTCGTAAAGGCCCGCCTCCATATTTTTTATTATCACAAGTTTAATGTGTTTTTTTCTAAAAGCATAGTTATTGACACTTAAAAAGTACAACCTCACTGCATGCATGGAATCATTTGCCTGCCCTATGACATACACCCATTCAATTTGTATTCTGTATCCGGTCTTTCGGGTGTTTTTTTATTAACATGAAGAGAAAAACTGTCAGGCTCAATTTAGGTTTCGAAATTAATATCTTTATTTTCTAATACAGACTATATTCGATCGTCTTTCTCTATCGCTTTCGTTGTACGGGGTATAGGTTCGAATCGCCCTTACGACCGTAGTAATATAAAGCTTGGCTGCGGAGATAGCGGATTGTTTTTCGCTATTTTTTCCGGTTTTCCACCATACACCCGCAACGCATAGCCATCATATAAGTGAAACACCCTTTAGTACATCGCTAACGGCCAACTAAGTGAATAAATAAATCAACAAATAAATGGGCTGATGAGCCCACTTGTGTGAAGACTTCAACTGTAGTTTGTGAGTGGTTGCATTGTATGTTATAGACGTTCAAGTCGTTCTCTACACTTATCAGAATATATATTTTGTTTAGTTAAAGTTGAAGTGCATGTAACTTCACTGACATATAGAATTAAACAACTTAGACGGTTTAAAACATCCAAAACAAATGTGTTGACCCAGAATGATAACAAAAGTGGTAAACAAAAATGACATATTGAACATTAACCGTATTTATGGTGTATTTAAAAAGGAATTATATGGTAATTATTGGTTATATTACTTCATTCTACTTCAAACTTCATTGTGGGAACACCACTGCAGTACTCGGGGTGTAAGACCCATGTCGTAGTGGAATGGGGCCTATCACAGTATCAATTTGGGACCCTTCTGGGCCCTTCGAACACTGGCAAATCTTTATAGTTTTTGAGTACCCGGTTTAGAAGGAGCGAAGTGGCGATAGTCCAGGTTATATAAAAACTGAGGTCCCACTTAAACATTCTCCTCGTTTTTAACCTAGAATTTAAAAAAATCAACTAAAAATGTGTTCATTTAATTACCCACAAAGCTCTTGTAAAACATTCTTATTTATGTACAGATTTTATTAACAAGACTTTTAAACGCCGATACACAAACAATTATTAAATCTTAAGTAGTTTAACATTAAATAAACTTCGAAGAAGGAAGTCATGCCGGTAAATATTAACAAAAACATGACTAAGATAGGTTTTGAACTTCTTGGTATATGGCCTAAAAACGGTCTTAGCATTTAGGCAGAAACGTCGCTTATCAATATATACCCAGAAGTTGAAAGTTCATCTTAGTCATGTTTTTGTTATATGCCCAGCTTCTAAATGCCGCTTAAACAAGATCGGTTTTGTTAGATTGGGGTTTTACGCCGTATTCAAGGTTTTTTCAATTATATTACGGCGTGCCAGCCCAATCGGTGAAGGAAACCACCTTAAAAGCTGGAAACATGCAAGACAGGGGACAAAACATTACATAATGAATGAGGAATCCTCAACAAATCGGCCTCCTGTATCCCTTAGCTCAGAGAGCACCAGGGCACAGTAGGCTCGGTAAAGATTGTTTAGATTTTATTATATCATCATCAGTAAAACACATATTTTTGTGCCATTGCATGACTATAATCCCTCCGAGCTTGATAAGCATTTACTACCTGAATCTGGTAGTGTTTAGCTAACACATCGGCCGATTACATGTACGATAAGGTTAATCGCGTTGAAATTTCTTCTTCTTTTTTCGAATCTAGCTTTAATGTCTTATACATGAATTATGACAAATAATAAGTTTACAATTTATTAAAGATAAGATTTAATCAGCTGATGGGATTGGCAATGTTAACGACTGACATAACTTTTTTTAAACTGAGGCACACTCCTCTAAAAATCATAAAATCATAAAATCAGTCACCGTGAACAGCCCCCGCATTCTTTAAAAAAATTTAAAAAAAAATTCAAATGTGAACAAACGACCGGGATCTTTTTCAAAACTAAATGACTATAGAGTGACCTGGTGCAGTTCAAGTTAAGTGTGCTATGGGTTTTCCTATAGATCACACCATATTTTGAAGTTTCAAACAATATTCATGTACTAATATAACTGAGGCAATGTTGGGGAAAAAAACAGAATCTATCAGTCAGGTCAAACGTTCGCAAACATATAAAGGTATATTTGGCGGAGTCGTATTGAAATTGGAATAAGGCACTTTAAAGATATTTCTATGAGTTTATTGTATGTGTTGTATACGTAATGCCATAAGGCAGTCGGGTAATATAACTGAATAAATATTGCGGATTTTTTTAGAAACTGATATATAAGTATCTGATCATAGGCATAATAGTTTTAAAAAAGCTCCGTTCGGTCTAAGGCCTGGTGTAAATTAAGTGTGGTCTCACAAGACGACACGTGTAATACGAACTATTTATGGCCCTGTCTGAACATCGTATAACTGCAGGAGCTTTTGATGCCAGGAACCTGGGCGTGCTTACTTTACTAGGAAGGTACATATCTGAGTAGATTCTCTAGTTAATCTGTCAGAACAATTTGTAGTCAGCCCAGTTGTTGGGTAGAAGATGGGTTAAACATTAAAAAAAAAGGATTGTTTCTTGATCACTCATAGCTCAACATAAATAATAAAATGGCTGGATACAACATCGATATGATGTTGAGTCACTTTCATTTTCACTCCGTCGCAATATCAGTGAAATTACATTATATACAGGGAAAAACATCCAACATAGACATTTACTAAAAGGCCTGGAGCTCGATCTCCTGTCCTTCTATGGTTCGATCTGTACTCGTCGAAGACATGCAAAATCATTATCTATTATTAACAGAATGATCTTCTTAAGAAAGTCAACTTCTTAGAATATTTAGAATGTAGACCACCATCTATCTACAGACGAACAGTGTCATAGCTAGAGTAACCGACAGGTGCCCTATTCATTACCGGGCAATAACACCATTGATACAGCCCAATTGGAGATGATTGAGGATGCTGATGGGTGTTAAAAAATACGTGTTTATGGACAAATTGATGGCTACTTATGTACCGATTATCATTGGTCCTCGCGGACATTCACATAAATTACCCTTGAGTGACACCAGTCGTTTATGTAAACTAGTACACATTTTTTACTATGATCTATTTTCTTCGAACAGGATACAAGATTGCTGGCTTGAGGGTGGGTGTATTATACTACCGTGTAATTTAGCTACTGGAGTAGTGAAAGAAAACAGGAAAACTGAGCTGGGTTAAAACCCTCATAAAGAAAGGTTAACACTGAAGTGTGTCTTGTAGACAAACCGTTTGACCGCTTGTAA
>JAVFBZ010000016.1:22951-33277 GCA_032466195.1 Katharina tunicata
TACACAATGCTACACGAAACGTTAACAGACTAATGGTAAAAGTGCCGACAAAACCGGCATTGTTGTTATGTAGACAAAGTATCAATAGCTTAGTGCCAAGAAGGTAAAATTCTACCATAATCGATTGTGTTAATTGCTTTCCACATAGATGATATCTGTTTCTTTCTGGTTAACTTGCCTTTACATCCGTGTGTTACCTGCCCCATGCTGCGATTAAAATTCATTCCTGGCGTAAAAACACTTTAAAGAAATCAGGCAATGAAAAAAGCATGTTCTTGTTATATTCTAAACACGGAAAAGACCATATATTCTATGTATCGTTAGAAGTAGTAAAAATGGTTCTTATAAAAATCATGAACACGGGAATAATTTTCTTTCAGACTTATTGTCATACGGGCTACGCTATACAGTACCGTTAGACATTTGGAAAATATAGTAAGGGGAACATAGAACGGTTTATTATATGTGATAAGAAGGCGAACTTCTAACCCTCAATGAGTAATATAATTTTTGAAAAATTTAAATCGACCTTTTTTGCTCCGAATTTCTTTTTTAAATGCTTGCCAGGTATTGTCCATCTATGACAAAATAGGTACATTTAAATTTCACAAACGAAACGGTATATACAAATATTCAGGAAAAGTGAGTATATCAGTAATGTGCTATTTTAGCATCACATAAACCGATCGTTATGCATGTTAAGGAAATTCGGCAGCTTTTTCTTCGAAGAGAGTTTGGGTAGAATGCTCTTCTAAACTCAGAGACAATTTGTCCGGTCAACTTATGAACTATAGTACACAGGTTTGGGTTTTTCACAATATGGATAAACTAAATACATACAAAAAATCACTGACAGACTTCATGATACAAAAGAACTGTATTCAATTATAAAGGGGACTCGGTTTGACACTATGACATGGCTTTTGTTTCGAAGGACGTCACTTTATTTTTAATATAAAAATTCCAGCGTCTGTTTAATATCACTTAAAAACACTACACTGTATCTATGGGGACAACGTACTCGACCTTTAAATAAAGGGCTCGGACTGAGTAAACACACTCCGTTATGTGGTCGACTGTAAGTTGTGATTTTTGGAACAATTTATTAAAATGTCCAGCTCTACACTGTTGTCACTTCGTCCAGAATCCTGTTTATCGGACTCCCAAATTGACCACATAGTTTTAACTGGTCAGTTTATTCGACCGCAAAACATTCCACATCATGACTTTATCTCAGCTTTTCAATGCCGCAATATAACCACACATTACCTCTTGTTAAAAATAAACACAGAGATTGAAACAGTTGCTTTACGGTGTATCTGTTCCTTTGTAGGCTGTCACACTCTAACTTGGACGTTTTTTCCTCCATCTCTCTCTCTCTATCTATCTCTTCAGATTTTTAACTTAAAAGTTAAACATTTGTGTAAAATAACCATCCCCTATTCTTCGAAACTTTGGATCTAAGGAGGTGCTTCAGAGCTCAGTTGGTTAAGCGTCGGACAGCTGATTCACCTCCACTGTACCCGGTATAGGTTCGAATCGCCCTATTGACCTAATTCACTTATAAAAGGAAAGTTTTCCGGAGGCTGCGGAGATCGCTGGGTTAATTAAAACAGGTTTCTATACGCTTTTTCCATCATATACACGGACAACGGAAAGTTATCATATAAGTGTAACACTCTTAAGTATGACGTTAATCGCTAATCATAAATATATAATTAATTAAAAAAAATGATAAGTTTACGAGTTGTAACATTTTGACCTTACTGCTAGGGACCACTTGTTTACCGGTATAACCGAAAGATATGAAAACGTGACTTTGTGTGTATAGCATCTTTACCCCTAATTATTAAATTTGAACCAGTACCACATCCTTTTTCCCCATCAGTGTTATTTAAAATCATCTGATAATGTGACGATTCTTTCCACAGTTCACTTTATATGGAAATCAACACTAACAACAACAACAAAATGGCTAATCATTCTTAACGAGCCGCAGCCCTTCGCCAAAGATGGTATGCATTATCGAATGTAGTGAATTCATTTACTTTTAAATAACATAAGCACAAATTGAACTCATGAGCGAGCAAAGTTGGAGAGCCTCGATTTGACATCACCAACCCAGATTGATTAAGATTCGATTCTGAATACAAAGGGAACAGCTACAACAACAACAACAACAGCAAAAACAAGATTTCCAAACTACAGACAAACGAGTAGGCCCTATACGGTGTGGAAAGCACAAGACAGGTTAATTGACACAATAGTCCAGTTCAGTCGCTTAAACGTAAATCCCGTCACTAAAAAAAGTATTTTGTTGAATGTAAAAGTCCACTCAAAACCAGGTTAGCGAGTTTGTGTAGAATATAGAAGACTGATTAAATTAGCTTGTGATAGGCTATTGAATGTACCTTTTGTTATATGGGGCCTGTTAAGTATCCTGATAGCAGAAGTCCAGGTAGTTTGTGAACCGAAGGCCAGCTTTTTTAAAAGGAGAAGCTGGGCTGAAAAACTAAAGCTGGATAAAGTATTTAATTGAAAAACAATTGAATCCACCTTGTATTATATGATGCTCATCCGATACCTTGCATAGTTTAAAAAGTCCTTAATATGTTTAAAAACGGAAGGCCTGCTTTATACACAAAGATAACGTGCTGAAAAGCAGAAGTGAGGTATGATAAATGGAATTTAATCAATTTGTAATTATCCACTGACATGCAAATAATACTGCCCTGAGTGTTTCCAACGGATAGGGCGCCGTTTCTTGTTGGTGGTCGCCAATGCTAGGACAAGTTTTCCTGGGAGACAGGTAACGGACTACCTCTATAAATAAAAATAGGACACGACGAATAATCAAATTTAATTATGAAATGCAATTGAATGTAGGTTTAATTGTCTGAGCTAGACCCAAGTCACTTATAGACGTAAGGCCCTGCCTTGGTTGTGTCTAATAAATAGGACTCCTTTAATTGTGAAATTTTGTTTATTTTGAGACAAGTCCCTGCACCCGAAAAAAAAAAGGACAGGTCGTATACGGGTACTTCGTTTAGAAAAGAACCTGCAGAAGTTAGATAAATGATTCAATTAACGTGTGATGTCACTACAAGAGGCTCTGTGATGTTACCGCGAGCCGCTTGTCCATTCACCCTTCAGAAGGCAGACATAATAAACAACGCATTCCAATCTACCAATACACACGTCTGTTTTTAACTGGAGTGGAAGTATGCGGTCTATGTAAGAGAATTGATAAGATCGCTCTGTATAGACATTGAAAAAAGGAGTGTTTGAAATAAAAACAAATACTGTAAAATCCTAAAAATTTGAACGCAAAATTCGAGCTTTAAAAAATATATCAACACTGTATGTATAGAATTTAATACGAGAGCCATTGACAAGAAGCAAATAGGATAAAACTTTTCAACAAGTTTGCTTTTCAATTTCTGTAAGCTTTTCGCTTATAGATCTATCTATTGTATATACATCTTTATGATCTTACATTGATAGACACTGACTTGAAAAGAAATGATGTGAAATCTCCTTAAAATGTGAAGGAAATTAAAAAAAAAATATTTGTTTGTGTGTAAAACTATATGAATCTATGCATAAATTAATGCCAGTCTATAGACGGTGGCCTAAGGGTAACTTGGTAGTGCAAGAAATGTTGATAACGCATAGTTACATTAAGCTAGGATTTACGTTGAATCTGACGGTTGAGTTTACGTTAGCATGAAGATAGCTTTATAGTCAAAGAAATAATGATTACGTATACCCTAATTAGGAAGCTAGTATTTAAATCAGTATTTAATTATAAGCCGACCTTTAGATTAACCCCGGATCTATATATTTATTGATTGATTGGTGTCAAACGCCGTGCCCACGGGCACTTTAATGAGATGCCAGTTTATTGTTTATTTTCCAATGTTAGACCAACGGATCCTACTTTCACAAGGAAATTGGAAGGAAAACTTGATAAAACCTCGAAAATCGCAGTAAATGGCGATACCTTTAAAGACATCCAAATAACGTAAGGTCAGTTCAAATCTTAGCTCTGTAGGAAAGATAATGTTCCTCCAGTGCTTAGAATGACAAAATGAATGTTAGTTCCAAAATGCTGACCTTAGCCAAGGGGAAGAGGGGCGTAGGTCTGCAGTTATGTAGATATTACGATTTCCTATTTGTTTCTTTATTTTAATCGATCACTCGACCGTCAGATTCACCCAACAAATTGCCACCCTTTAATACAGACCACCTAAAGCAATAAGCCTTAGATTAAGACTAACATTAACTTAAATTGAGATTTCTTTACAAGAAATGTGTAGATGGAACATGACAGCCAATGGTTGCATGTCCAATCTAATTTGGGGTTGCTTTTTAGCTTCGTCTAGATTTATAAATCATATGTAGGTAAGATGATTTGGTTGTCGGCCAGCACGCAAATTTTATTCTGAAACACATTTTGCTTTGTGCGTTTAAAATGTTCACCTGTTATATATTTTTTTTGTTGGCATTATAAAAGTTCATTTGCAACTCTTCTAGAAATGTTTCTCTACCTTAATAATCCGTCATGGTGTTGTGTGCCTAATTTTTAACCTTTGATAACAATTATTAAATCAAGTTGTTTTTATTATATATTTAAACATCCATGATTTTTATAGAATAAACTATTGTGTGCAAAATACCAAGTTTTCAGTCATGTTTAAGTTTGAATATAATAACCTTTACGGAGGCTATATCTTTAGACATTTTGACTCAGTTAAATGTATATGTGCGATGAAGTTTATGTATACCTTTCAGAAAAATCCATAATAGTTAAGCTTTCGGCGATTTTAAAATTTGAATATCCTAACTTGTATTAAAGCTATATATTCAGGGTTTTTGCCTTAGTTAACTGCCGATGATATTAGATTTTCTTTATATGTACAGCCGTGTGTGTAACAGGAGTAAAGAAAGGTTGTGAGTCTCGAATACCCTTTGATGTTATGTTAACTCTGTCACGTACTTTCAAACCTTAGGAAGGCGCGGTGAGAAACCGAATTGGCCGAATATTGAATAAAGTCGTGGAGCAGGTTAGAACGAAGAACGTCTGTAGTCAGTGTAGTCTCCCTTCGCTATACATACGACACACAAGTCGTGTAATGCGCCAAAGTCGTACTCAAGAGCTTCTTCTTCTCTTGACGTCTTTAAAAAGATTTAAATTGCTCTTGAAGGCCGGCTTTACCTTTGAGCCGTCGAATAGAGTATTGTTAGATGTAGTTAATGTCCTCAAGCTAAAGAAGTTATGTGTTGTCCTTCCTCTTAAAGATTTTAATTCTCTTTTACAGGTGGAACATTTCACGTGTCATAAAATAAGGGCTGTATGTCGGCAACCTGGATGAACCAACCGGTAACAATAGCGCGGACCTCAACGAAAGCCATCAACAAAGTGATGTGTCGCAGTGGGGGGACCAAGCCTTAAAATCAGCCATTGGAAATATCGGAGACTGTGCGGGGAATAATGGCTCGTAAAAAGGGATAGAATCACAATGTCGATGCTGGTATACATTGCTTAAAGGCCGGTTAAAATCCGCGCCTTTTAATTAACGCTGGCTGTTAATGACTTGTGAAAAATGACGGAAGTAGAAAGGTGAGAATCTGCCTCGTCTCGTGCTGTGAACGGGCGCGGTGCAGCCTGGGAGTTTTTGGCCCTTCTGGTCGTCTGGTTGATTGACAGGCTGGTATCTACGTCTGTAAGAGATTGAAGTTTCCGGACGATCTAACACTTTTCGCTGAGGGTCTCTCCTCCTCAAACCCTTCCTTCGTAAGACAGACTCCCTATTAGATCTCCTTGTGAAATTTGGCAACCTTTGTGCTGTTTTCGGTGCTAATTTGGCTGCTATCCTAAGCTGGTTTGTTCTGAATTCCTCCAACAACTTTTGTGTCTGTCTCCCGAACGGAAAGTACCTAAACCGTTTAACAACAATCAATGAGGCAATCACACCTACCAGGCTCAACTTCGTGAAGAATTAGGTTTGCGAATTAACACCTTAAGTCGAGAGAAACTTATGGAAATGAGCTGAGAAACTTTGTTTTGATTCAAAGAATACCAAAGTAACAAGAAGACAAAATCCGGCAATTTCGGGATAATTAAAATTTCCTCGCGAGTGTTACCTATGAGAACCCAAGGACAAAATAGAGAAAGGGCGGACAAAAAAGTCTTCAGCCTTTGGGGCAAAAACATTTGTTGAATACCGTTCTTACAGAGAAAACTACAAGAAATTTATTCTGTTGGTATGAATAAAAGGAGAGGAAAACAACCGGTATTCGCAAGTAACTGTGGTGAAAAAGAATCAGTATTCGAGAGTGAAAGCTGCGACGATATCCAATCATTCTGTGGAAGAATTTCGTCGGACATGCAAAACAAAAGTTGCTTTCTAAGGAGTGTATTTGTGAATAGAACCCTTTAAGTGAACATCTGTTAACTTCAACATATATTGTCCAGTATTTTGTGTACAGAAAACTTATGCTCAATCCACTCTAAAAATTTGTTGGGGAACTATATATTCTTTACCACCCACACCGTTCTCAGAAAATAGTGGTGGAGATCAACCATTTTCTTACACGGAAAACTGGTGAGAAGCATACCAGTATTTGGACGGAGAGACTGGGGACCACATGCCAGTATTTCCAACGTCTCTAAATGATTTATTATGATCTGAGGAAGATAATGAAATTACAAGGAGTTCTTGTCTGCCTGTATTTCTACCTGATGTGCCCAACTAACATAATTGGATTATGGTGGTGAGTAGAATTCAAATATCATTATTTTTAGGTATATATCATTATTTCCATTTATGCGTGTAATTTAATAATTACATTATTTGATAATCCTAATAATTCATTTTTATATTTGTTCTATTGTTTTAATAAATGCATTGATTTTCTTAACTACCGTTTCATTTTATTATGACAATTTTAATTAATGCATTATTTTGATTATTTCATAAGTTCATTCATTTTAAAAACTACAAGTCAAATTTTATGAATTTTTGGATTAAGTCATTATTTCCAATATTTTATCATTGCAATTATGATATAAATTACAATTTTGTTATTATTATTTTGGGGATAAAGTCATTATTTCATTAGTTTATTGTTGCAATAATTATATAAAGTTCAATTCTGCTTTATGTGTTATTTGGATGAATACAATGTTTTCTTTGTTTATAATGCGTTATCATGATATTTACTACAAGCAACGAATTCTCGTCATATTACATAATTCCAATTATTTTATTGATTTTACAAAATCGAATTTCCATTAATCATTTGTTTTATACATTCTTATCATTATTTATATAAGTATAATCATATTATAAATGTTTGCATGTTGTTAGTGGCAACTACATACATGTATTCCTTACATTTTACTAATGCTAGAATACTTTTTGCCATATGGTATGATGACGAGCATAACATCTGTTCTTATCAAATTATATGACAAAAATGATAATGCTGTTTTATTTTAGTGGCATTTAGAAGGTCAGGTACCAACATAACACATAATACAGGAATTCTAACCTTTTTCTCATTTACACTTGAACCGACATATTGATCGCTGTCCTTAAGACATATATGCTTAAGAACCATCTCATGTCAGAGACCCAAACGTCGCGTCAAGATTATAGACCTAAACGTCGCGTCAAGATTAAAGACCCATACGTCGCGTCAAGATTTAAGACCCAAACGTCGCGTCAAAGAAAAGAGATCTAAACGTCGCGTCAAGAATAGACACAAACGTCGCGTCAAGAATAAATGACGTGAGAACAACATGGACTCTAGATAGTATGTGTTCTGTCGGTACCCGAACTTATAAATGTCACTTACACAAATCATTTTTATTCTGATAACAATGATGTTGGTATTTACTAGTTTCTTTGATATTATTTTTCTGATAATTATGTTAAGTAAATTAGTTATTTTCATGGGAGCTATGTTATTAACTATACAAGGAAGATATGAAATATAAATTGTATGAATAATTAAATTTGAAAATATGATGAAGAACGAAAAACATGTGCTTTTTCACTCTGGGAATTTAACCCACAGCATTATAATGTGACGTGCATTTGACAATAGTTATACAACAATGATAACACTCTTAATGACGATATTTTATATGCATGAATCGATAATTATGCAATTGTTAATAATAACAGTGAGAATAAACGAAATGGCATAGGAAGGTTATTCCTGGCTATAACCGATCACTACGCAAATTCTAACAGTGATAACGAATAATGAAGAGAAATCATTTTAAGTACGGCGTAAAACACAATCAAACAAAGAAATATATGTGCCTGATGATACACATAGTGACATTTGATAAATGTGATTAACAAAAAACAAATTGTAACTTCTATATTGATAATTTTACAAAAAATTTAACGACTGTCTGGAAATACATGAGGACGTATACATAACAATGTAACAGGGGGTATGTGTGACAAAGAGTTCGTTCCCAATGGATGAATTCAAAACAATAATCACAAAATATATAAGCTAAATTTACACTCAAGTCTAAGCTTTGTCAGTTATATCAGTGTGATTTTTTTAGCGACGGATAAGTTTTACCTTTTCACAGGATCTCTAATCCACCTGTTTATTCCAAATCTACATAGGTTTATAGAGCTGAATGAAACTCACTGTTTGAGTAGTTTTTTGTTCAAGGATTTTGATATAAGAAAAACAATGACTCTCTGTTATCTAATCTCTTGTCGTAATTGTGCCCATGGTGTCACGTGCCTTGTGTCTAGTCAGCCGTATCAATTCTGCCCATTCTTAAAACGATAAACAACAACAACATAACGTTAATCAAACAAACCCTATAAATCCAATAAAAATTATTCGAACAAAGATCTTATATTTTAATATAGCTAACTTACAACTTTTAACCAACCGTTTTTCTTGATAAACCGAATGCATATTTTCACTTCATGGAATAACAATTATATACAGAAATACATCTGGTTATCTGGATATGAACTGAACTGGACGCGACATCTACCAGCATCTATGACATATCTTCTTGATTGATGTTTTTTGATTGTTTGAAATTCTGTTGTTCTTTTAACTCTGAGAGTTATTTTTTGTATTGTTTAAGCATTTAGACACCAAGTTGATTTCTAGCTATGCCTTTCACTAAATCTGATCTCGCGAGATCTCCTATGTTTGACGAGGACGATAGATGGATCTTTGAGGCCTCGTAGGGACATGTTTTCGGTCTGATTTTGGGGTTCAACCTATTGACCTATAAAGTGCTGTTCTCCTGTCTAGGAATTATGCCCATCAATGACTCCAGTATACGAGACAATTGTTCAAACGACGACACTCAGTAGATGTATGTTACGTACCTTGTACATTATTTGACATAATCAGAATAAGTGAGTCGTTTTCAAAATGTCTGCACGAGGCCTCAGGGATCTGTCATGTTTCGATCATACATTAACATAGGAGATTTCGCGTGATCAGATCATACAATAACATAGGAGATCTCGCGTGATCAGATCATATATTAACATAGGAGATCTCGCGTGATCAGATCAGCCTTCTACTGTGAATTTGCTAAGTTTGTCTTATTACATAATATTCCCGACCTTTGCTGTCTTGAAACTTATTTAAGTTTGTTGCTATTGACGTGAAGATGTTTGTTTCGTTGAATTGTTAGATTAAAGTACGGTATGAAACCCTAATCAAAAATTCAATTCGTAAAAATTAGTTACATAATCGATTATGCAAAGATATTTTAAATTTTGTTTTTTCGTTTTAAACTCAAAGAAAGCCTTCCTTCTCAAAACTGTTACGTTTTACAATTTTACGTCTCTATTGTGCATGTGTAATAATCTTAAAACAGAAAACTATCTTTTTTAAGTGTGAAATAAAAACAGTTATCGATAAATTGAAAAGTCAAAAGCAGGAAGCCTGTCAATAAAAATAATAGCTTTATCTCTTTTTCATATTAATAAAATGTTCTCCATAAAATGACACTTTTTCCTGTCTTCCATTAAATATAAATATTTAACCATCAAAAACTTATTATGTTTTTCGTATTGCATAAAAACCCAAAATAATAATGCATCAGTAAATTCATACCTCATCTATAAAGCACATTGGGGATAAACTAATTACATGTATAGGCCTTGCCTGCTAACTGACAACTTTATCTCTTTTTCATTAAAAAAATAACATAAATTATAATTTTTTCTTTCAGTGTCTAAAATCAGTAATCTTTAGAATTAAGTTTGTAAAATTTGTAGAAGAAATCATTTATAGACGGTTGAATTGAACATT
>JAVFBZ010000016.1:33377-48672 GCA_032466195.1 Katharina tunicata
AATATGTCTACGTTAGACGTTGCGATTTTGCGCACTGTTTTTATATATAAATATAATAACGTTAATAATAAACTTACTACAATATAAGTACAGGCTCTTTATCTTTTGCAATTTAAGTTAAAATAGTCATCCTAAAATTTGTTACTTTTTCAATTTGTGTGTATAAAATAAAATGAGTTATCCATAAACGTATGACATTTCCTTCCGCTGGGTATTAAATGTAAGTAATCGATAAATCATTTCGTGTGTGGCATTAGTACATCTTATGGAAACGAAGTTTGTTGATCCCTCTTTCGGAAATAAATAAATATATTTTTTAAGCAGGTTTTTCTTAATCAATAACCCATACTGTGATACGTTGGTAATGAAACAGAAATCCATAACTTTTAGTTATATTAATTCTTATTATGCACAATAATATTCCACAAATTAATAATTTAATCAATAAAACCGTTGTATGTAAATTAAGACATTATTAATTTTTTATTATAAGAATTATAATCCATAGACTAATAGTTATTTATATTTCTGTAATTACATAAAAGTAACCATAAATCAGTTAATATCATTGTTACATACTTAACTTCAGCACATGTTTGAATCACAACCAGACGCCAGAGTTTCTCGGTATTAACATCTAAATGTGAATCACGTGTGCTAGTTGTTTTTTGTAAGTATACAAAAGTCTACTGTTATAAATACAGATCACATTGTTCTCTAATTCTTTTCTAATTGACTGACATGTGTGATGGATCGATGTCTGGCTGTTTAATATCAACCACTATTGTAATCATGACGTGATCATTGTTAAATAAGGTGTACGCCGTGGTCACACGAAAATATTTCGCTATCCCGTTTTTTGACATTGACCTTACGTTAGGCAAATCTTCGCGTAAGAAAATATGTTTGTTGATGTTCTTTTTGAACACATTTAAGATCAGTAGAAACTTAACTTGGTCTTAAGTTTATTTTATACGTAATTCTATATATAAATAAAGTGCTAAAAATTGCAACGTCTGTTCAATTCATCCGACTATAAATGGATTCTTCTACAAACTTACAATTCCTTCAATGGTTTTCTTGAGAAGACGAATATAAACAAGACAAGTTAAGGCACAGACTGTAGACCCACAGTTCTTAAATAAGTGGGCAAAATCTTGGATTTCTGTTCTTGATATTTGTAGGAAACCCTGGTTATATAAAGATTTTAAACTCCGAACAAGAAATAAATATCTAGTCAAAAAAATGGTTTCTTTAGAATAAGGTGCTGCTTTGATCTACCGTAATTAAGTCCTATCCGAGTGTCATCGAAGTTTTTAGTTTAGGGAAAGCCATGAATGACGTCATGAGGGTACGACTAAACTCGGGCCATGCTACTTCCGGTGAGTAACTTCCGCCTGTCAAATAAGAATGCACTTTTGTGTAAAAATCAATGCCAACGTTTTATTGTAGCTTAGCAAGTCAATACTTTAATGGAATTACTTGGACCTACCTAAGTTGCATAAGAGATGGTGTTTTACTGTTTATCGTGAAAAAAGACGATGACAAACCAAGGCTTGTGCTGAATTGTACTCATTGAGTCATAAAAAAGAAAATGGTTGTTTTCGTTCAACTGAGAACTATTTCGGTTCAGATAACCTGAGGTAGCAACTTGTTATCAATAAAATTGACGTTGACAAACCATAAGCTATATCAAAAATATCAGAAAAATCAAATATCAGTGTACTGTTCACAAATGTACATTAAAATTAAATGGTTGTTATAGACCCATTTTTATATTTACATAAGATTTATTATCAGACAATACATACAAAAGGAATTGACAATGCCATATGCTGTGTTTAATTTCTGATGGAGTGATACATTTTATGGGGAAAAATTTGCACGTAATCTGCATTTGTGTTTAAATTTCAAACCTACATCTCTAGTACTACATTTTCAGCTACTTTTAACGAGAACTTAGCTTAAAGCTTGCTTTTTTTCCCAATATACGTAAAGCGGGTGATATTTTATCTCGTATATTAATAAAATGTCGAAAGGGAATATAATTTAGAGAGGTAAGTTAAATGGGGCGAGGAATACACTTTCTACAAGTCTTAACCATTGTATATACAACTCCTCTAAGCTATATACATAAAAACTAACCAGAAGACATGTGTTCATTCGCTTAGAGCTCAATAAAACTTTTGCAAACATATCTCTGTTTTGAGGATATGTGTGATAATGTATCTAAAGTGAAGAAAGTGAAGAGAATATGTACCTGGTACCAGCTGGATTTCTAGACCATCATGCATTGAGATTGCAAACTGAGATGTCTGAGGTATGACGTTGTGTCTGACACATATACTGAGGTTGCCTGTTTGATCCTGTTTTTTTTTTATCGTCGTTCAGAGGGCAGGACTAACCAAGTTCAGTGATCGATAATATCTGCGCTGTTGACTTTCCATATAATACTTCAAATCATTATATACCAACCTAATTTAAGACTTACGCGGAATTTTATGGCGTTTTGTTGCCAATATTCTTTTAATTGGTAGTGGTGATAGGGAGTGGTCTTTGACAAATTTATATTAAAACCAAACGAAGGAAAGTGCAATTCTGAAAAGAAGTAGTTAAATTTATTTAAAGATCATTTAACATCCAATACTTAGATTTTATCTTTTATGGATTAGGGGTTTTAATTCGATTTTGTTGGGGGGGTTTTCTGTCTGTTTGCGACTCGTCCATGTTACCCATTTCCGTTTTACTGTTTTGTCGGGTATCACCTTGCATGGTGTGCTTAATGGACCGAATTGTTTTGGGTGTATTTCATAGTACCTTTCATTAAACCTGTTGTCTTTAATTACTTGTTCAGCGTTTATGGGTTCAGCGTTGTCGTCTTGTATCGTGTTAACCTTATTGTGTGGCTATTCTGTGTCTCGCGTCTCAGTCTGCTACATTGGTACAAGAGTAAATCACCCTTTAGTGGGACTTAAAACCCCGAGAGAAAAAATAATCCAAGAATCAAGTACAGGAAACCTCTGGCAACAGAACTATCCTAATCTATTTCCTCAAGTCTTGTTTATTTTAAGCCCACCTTTCACAGCACTTAGAATTCTACACGCTTTTCGGCGATATGTTGTCTGGACTTGTTCAAGGGCTTCACATCATCAAGAAACAATGCTAACTTTTTTCAGGCCTGTGTATAATTAGCCAGCATATAGCCTGAGCAGTATGACAAATTCGTTATACCGTCAGACGGAATATTATTTTCTTACAGTTTTTAATAACTTCCCACTTGACTTCGTATTATAATTCTTGGCGTAGGAAACGTGTAGAAGCAAAAGTGGTTCTTCTTCAAGCACAGACAGTTACACTTAGAGGAAGTAACAATTCATGACATTTTTCGCAGTTTTCGCTTTTTCGATGAGTTTTTTTTTTTTCATAATGTTTATTTGTTAACATGCTTGTAGCAAATACATGTTTATCAATTGCAATATTAACTTTTATTGATAAACGTTCATATCCTCAGCTTTTTCAACTGATTTCAAAGCTCGTCGTGATTTTTCTATTAAATAGTAAATTCTACGAGTCGATATTGAAACATTGATGGAAATAATAGTGTTGTTTATTTGGTGCCAGATTTCAGGGGTTGTGGGATCGATTCTCGTAGATGCCGGCAACTGTTTCTGAACTTGAACATGTTCTCACTGACAGAGAAAAAACATGATTTGTGCAAGTCAAATGTTCATATAGAATTTTCTCAAACATGTTTCGAAGCTATAACCTTGGATTAAAATTGTTTGACGACTATTCCAGGCTGTATACTGTATCCAGGCTACTAACTTTATTTAAGTAGAGGTTAAAATTAAACGAAGTGAAGTGTGTGGGAAGAATCTTTTCGTTTTAGGCAACAGTTCCATATCCCTACAAGCGACAGAGAGTCTGTGAAAAATGGAAGCAAACAAACATTTTTGATCCACTCCATACATTCTCCTTCAGCGTAACGCGGTCCTGAGCGAAGACCGTGGCCAAACGTCGCCAGAGTCTCTGTTGTATCCGACTTCCAAATCCCCGATTACAACTCACCTTCGGCAGGATTCCTGCGCATAATTCCCAAATATGGAATTATAATTAGTGAGTTCGTCAGTTAGCCCTGTCACCACCTTTCTACCTACGCGGGAAATTCCTCACATGTCTAGATAATTCATTAAGTAAATAGGACAATATTAGCGACGCTGGAGTTGATTTCCAAGCTTAAGCTAGCTAGAAGCCACTCAAATTCCTTTGGCAAACAAATAATGTTTTCTATTGGCCTGGCGAGAACACGACAGCGACTTAAGTCCGCGGTGTGTTTGAAAACATAGCCTGGAGAAAGCAAATAAGGCAATGAAATGCTAAGAATGAATGCTCGCAATTACAATTGAAATTCGTCTCATCGTAGGCAATTCTGTATATTGTCTTTTTTTTTTAATAGTTAAGTTTAAAACAAGAACATTATAATGATTTGATTGTACTGCCTTGAATCCAACTTTGTTATCAATCACTGTCATTTTGTGATATCTGTATCATAGTTAAAAAGAATTTATTTGAGTATATTTTGAAACTGAGACCCGTATAGGAAGCGAATCCAACACCTTTGGAATCAGATACCAACTTGTCAGAATTAAATGTTGTCACCTAGGCCACTCAGTTCACCAGATTTCAGTGCCTTACTAATCAGTATCCAAGGTAATTCCGCTAAACTTTTCTAAACCGATACCTTAGTATACCGACACCTTGTCTAAACTGACATGTTTTCTTAGTCCCCTCTCTATTTATTTATATAATTATTAAACTTTATTTAGACAAGATAGCCTGTTTCCACTGTTCTTCGACAGGGCCCTGTGTTAATATATACGATCATAAATAATATATCTATTTGATTACTTTTGGGTACTTTTTTTCGGGGGGGGTAAAACTAAAACACTTCCACATCTTAAAGACACGTTTTTATCAGAATGAGAAACATTTCGAAAATATTTGTCTGGAAGATGGTCTGTGCAATCGTCAGTATTACTTAAGTGTGAATATGTTAACTTGACATGATAACGTCAAAGTATGTCGATTCTACCAAAATGACTTTCTTGTTTGGAATTTCGCGTACAATTATCTAATTAAAGCTGATCTGTAAAACTTCTGAGTATTTACTAAAAAGAACGGATCAGTCAATGATCTGGTTTTTTTCTGTACTTTTTCTGAATTTTTTTTACCTGGTTCTTGAATTCTACTGGGTGGCCAATACGTCTATTAGAATTAACACGGACAATTCTTTAACGTGTCACGTGGGAACATGTCCTTCAAAAAAATTGATTACAATTCGTCCATTCTGCGCCATGGACCGAGCCAGAAACACGACACCTAGCGGGGAAGTGTGAAGTGAAAACACTCGCGGAGTTATTGCCCGTGAATGAAAAGCCATGTTTGGAAACGATAGGGAATTCTGAAGTGTCACTTAACTGAAATATCTGGCACCTCGGTGTTATACCATTGAACGCTTCTTTACACTAAAATCTCTTGGTAGATTTAATCCCCCTAGTGTATTGGTGGACCAAAGTTAATCCCCCTGGCGAAGGGAGTTTACCCACTTTTTGACTGGTGTCATATTTCTAAGACACTTTAACACAGAAGGGTTTGTGGACACATTGAAGAGCTGTCCAACCAGACACTTTATTCTTCAGTGTACACGTCTTCCGAATGAAAAAGGAACACGGTGTCTCATAGCGAATGGAGAGATTAGCGACATCTAGCGGTGCTCAACTGCAAGTTTTTAATCTCGACAAAATGTTGGATGGTTGAATGGCCATTCCTGTTCACGTTCTAGATTGGGTTTTTCGGAAAAAGGTCACCTAAACCCAATTCCTGAACCCAGGACCCTCAAACTTTATTTCGAAGGAAACTATACAAACAAAAACGTAACTAAGATGGATATTCAACATCTATTTTCAACAACAACATCGCAGAAATTTAAAATGCATCTTAGTTATTATGTACCCAGCTTCTGAATCCCGCTTAAAAAAGATAATATACAAATGTTGTCTATTTTATATAATTCTAACAGTAAAAGGTGACATAAAAATTGCTCATAACAAACAAAAACATTTTGTAAAACAATTAGCAAAGCTCCGTCTTTACAGCTAACACGAAGCGATACATTATTTTCATGATTGTTATAATTAACGCAAAGATTTTGTTGATGCACACATTGGTTCCGTAATCATGTTCTTCAGCCACATATCTCTGCCATTACCACCCAATATGGTCCCACTTCTGTCACATTTAACCCACTTCCAGTTGACCAAGCCGCTCCAAACCTCCTTTTGTGACTGGCCTTCATGGAGAGTCATTGACAGTATGTATGTAGTTGTGAAGGAATTCGGGTACAAGTATATCATCAGCCTGAACTTCTCTGCCGGGTCAGATTGGACCTAGTCAGTCAGTCAAAGACCACCATATTTCTAGATACTATTTCACAAAGCCATTCGCGAATTAAAACAACATTTTAAAGCGCAGATTTTAATTGTTCGGATTCATTTCTCAAGTTTGTTTTATTTGTAAGTGTGACAAATAAGCATGATGGTATATTCCACATAAGTAAAAAAGTTTAATATAAATTTAAATCTTTAAAAAGCATTTCAATTTCTGACTTTAGTCATAAATCGCGTGGTAGAATCCGCCCCATGTGCGACAACATCCATTTAAGGGCAACATCTTTGTGTCTGTAGTTAAACTAGATAGGCCTGTGTATATATGTACGCAGACTCAGTACGCGAACAAAATCTATTCACAAGTTTGTTGAAATCAACTCGTGAAATCCGCGACATCAAGTGCACTTAAAAGTTATCAGATCAATAGACTAGGCTCTCCTTATTGGGTTTGTTTTCTTAGGCTTACCAGTAATGTGTAGAGTACGATACATAAAGCTCCTCTCATAGGCTGCCCGGCCAACCCCTTCAGATGTTAACATAAACATATAAGAAGAAAAAGCATATCTCAAGTGACACTTACGGGCTTTCATGACGACCATAGCCTTCAATAGTTAGCACCCTCAATGACACTCAATTCAGCACTTAATAAACATTCACTGTATAGTTAGTGAACAGAAAAAAAATGTAGTCCAACTTTGATCTCCAGTTAATCAAATCCAAGATATGTTTTATAAGGTATACACTGGTTATCTACGTCTGTACACTGCGAAAGAAAAACTTAATATTTCAAGGAATATTCCACGCATAAAGCTCCAGCGAATTATTCTATGACGCTTAAAGAATAAGCGTGATAAAAGTTTGCCAGAAATAAGCTAGTGTTAAGCCGTACAGTCCATATCATTTTTTAAAGGTGAGAAAATAAAAAAATAAAAAGTAGATAGGCTGCACACAGCAGTTTGTAAAAAGGTGTTGTTAGTGTGTGAATAATTTTCAATAACCTGGTAATATTCTTTACATTCCGGACTCTTTTTCTTTCTTTTCATTTCTTTGTTTTGTTCCTTCCTCTTTAATGTGTACAGGTATGGTGTACTTCAGTTTCGTTTAGGTTCATTTCTTTGACATATTGGCAGCCGCACCACTGCTCTGTATGTTGCGCATTGGAGTGCTGGTCCCTCTTCAATGTATACTGCTTACACCTATAGCTAGATTTGAGCCCCCTTGTCGACCTTAGTCATACGTGGGAAGTTTCCGGTGGCTGCGGAGATACTGGAATATTTTTTTACTAGGTTCATTCACTAGAGATGAAACATTTAACATACATGTATTTTCTATCTATGCCAGTGGTATTTATTGTCGTTTTGGGACTGTGTCTAAGAAGGGACTGTGTGTTATTGAAGGGACTATGTGTTATTGGAGGGACTGTGTCTAAGAAGGGAGTACAAGTATGTGTTATTGAAGGGACTGTGTCTATGAAGGGACTGTGTGTTATTGAAGGGACTGTGTCTATGAAGGGAATATGTGTTATTGAAGGGACTATGTGTTATTTAAGGGACTGTGTCAAAGAGGGGACTATGTGTTATTGAAGGGACTATGTCTATGAAGGGACTACTAGTATGTGTTATTGGAGGGACTGTGTCTATGAAGGGACTGTGTGTTATTGAATGGACTGTGTCTATGAAGGGACTATGTGTTATTGAAGGGACTATGTGTTATTGAAGGGATTGTCTCTAAGAAGGGACTGTGTGTTATTGAAGGGACTGTGTCTATGAAGGGACTGTATGTTATTGAAGGGACTATGTGTTATTGAAGGGACTGTGCCTAAGAAGGGACTGTGTGTTATTGAAGGGACTGTGTCTATGAAGGGACTATGTGTTATTGAAAGGAATATGTGTTATTGAAGGGACTGTGTCTAAGAAGGGACTGTTTGTTATTGAAGGGACTGTGTCTAAGAAGGGACTGTGTGTTATTGAAGGGATTGTATCTTTGAAGGGACTATGTGTTATTGAAGGGATTATGTGTTATTGAATGGACTGTGTGTTATTGAAGGGACTGTGTCTAAGAAGGGACTGTGTGTCATTGAAAGGACTGGGTCTATGAAGGGACTATGTGTTATTAAAGGGACTATGTGTTATTTAAGGGACTGTGTCTAAGAGGGGACTATGTGTAATTGAAGGGACTATGTCTATGAAGGGACTTCTAGTATGTGTTAATGAAGGGACTGTGTCTATGAAGGGACTGTGTGTTATTAAAGGGACTGTGTCTAAGAAGGGACTGTGTGTTATTGAAGGGACTGTGTCTATGAAGGGACTGTGTGTTATGGAAGGGACTATGTCTATGAAGGGACTGTGTGTTATTGAAGGGGCTGTGTGTCATTGTTGTCTTGTTGGAGTTTATTTGTTTCCAATAAACAACGTTAGGACTTTGTGTGTACCACAGACCACCAAAACGGGAGCAATATTTTTCCTAATTGTCTGAAGAGCATTTAAGCGTTCAATAAATTAAATAAATTATATTAAATAAATATATTAAATAAGTTTGTTTTGGATTAAAACTTCTGTTTAATTCCTCAACGCTTAGCGAATGATTTATTTCTTTCATGTGTTTTAACACCCCATTTAATATTATAAATGTTATTATTCAGGTTTATAATCAGTAGCCCTGTTACAGGTCCGAGGTCTGCTGCATTGCCGCAGGCCTCATTCCGATATGGACAGACCTCGGATTTAAATCAGGGCCAATACGGAAAAACCTGATTAATAAAAAAAAATTATAGCCAAATTGTATTAATCGGACAAAACAATCTAAATCGAAACAGGGCCAATATTGAAAAACTGGTTACTCGAAGTTACTCGTCGAATATATGTCAATTAACTATTGCTTTAAAAGTTCTTTTTTGACTTGATATAAGCCGGGTGTTGACCTCGTTGTTACATGGAGAGAGTAGTCGGAGTTGTAACGCAAAACCTGGAGTTGGTTATCACGTCCACTATTCACATGAGCAATAAAACGGCATTTAAACTCTACTATGTAAAATTCGTTTTCATTATTAATATCGAAAAAAACCCAAAAAACAATAACCTCGATATATCCATTATCAAAGAAAATTTCAAACCAGAAGATTTCGGACATATTCCTGACTTCCAATGACGTCACCGTATTGTTGTATGGTCATTGAGTGGGTCATAATAATAGACACGAAGGTGGTTGACTCTTGGAAAGACAAATATAAGACAAAGTGTCGTGTTGGATCATGTAATCGTGTCTGGATTTTTGAGAATGTGTTATTGGATTCCACAGAGCCGTTTTTGATTTTGTAACCCTGTGTTTTGTAAGACGTCGTCTGCTCGAAGAAAGTGAAATCGATCACTTGTATTGGTTTGTTCAATGCTTTAGTATGTGTGTTGTGGTTTCAGGCATGTATTATAACAAGATCATTATACAGTGTAAAATCCAATTTGTGGTTTTATTGTCCAATACGGACTTTCAATCTAACCTTTCTTGACTCGTACAATATAACTACAGAAAGTCCACCATGCATTTTACCTTGGTATTTCAATTCAAGTGTATTTCAATGGAAAACGACGAATTCTACAAAAAATGTAACAGCAGTTTTATTAACACCTTGATATGATCTAGAATTTGAGCATGACTTTGTTATTTTGTTTTCTTCCCCGGTAATAGCCTATAATTATTCAACGGCAGTGAAATACCACTTTAATTGAGGTACTAAATCCAGATATTTCACCAAATCTTTTATTTAAATAATTTTATTATCATATTTAAATAATACATTAATATCTTTCATTTTGGGGGTTTGAGAACGGCGTTAGTGTCAACATCAAACTATTGCACTATAGTAAGCAATGTTTATTATTAGTTTATGTCATGATTAGCTTGTTGTTATGCTTGACACTGGGGAAACCCTTAAAAGTTCCAGGAAACGATGGTTTATTGAGCTCAAACCTTTTTTTCCGTTTTTTCGATTTGAATTTAAATGGAAATAAGACTAAACACTATGGCATTTGATTTTAAATTGTTGAGAATGTATGTATCTGATTTGACAAAGCTCAGAAGACCACGAGCAAATCGACAGGAGTGAAGTAAATACAACAAATAACATAAAAAAAGCACAAACAATTAATGATTTACAACAAATAACTGGCGTATCCATTAGAATTATACTAAAAACATTTTTTAAGGGAGGGGGAGGGCGCATATAGGTCGTTTCCACATGAATACTAATTGGTTCGCGTAAAAACCTATGCGTGTTTGCGTTTTCATTTTCCGTCTTACTTTGTCAATTCAAATTTGTATGATCTGTGTTTCTAATTGGCATTTCTTCTTTTAGAGGCATATAGAAGCCAGAAGTTAAAACCCATCGTATCTAACATGATATCTATCATCGTATTCTAATTATCAGTTCACTGTGTTTGACTTATATGTCATTTTATAATCGATAACAAATCCCAGAGACACCTCATTTTCGTTTTCTATGTCTGGCATACGTTTAAAATTAAATTGGTTCGAAAATTTTAATTGTGATGTACAACTTATTCGCATTTCACTCTCTTCGATTATCAGATAAGGCAGAGATTAATAATATATGTGTTACGCCTATAGATGTGTGATTTTCGTTTTCCCTGTCCAGCGTGCTTTCTTAATTTATCATTTGGGAAGTGGGACAAAACACCCATATTCTATACGCATTTCACCTCGTTTGATTTACATCATTTTAGTATTAATAATATGAGATTTACGCCAACTGCTATCTGATTTACGTCCGCAGTTGTGTGAAAACTGATAATCTTTGACCACACCTAGGTGAATCCATTAGGAGCCCACTCTTCACATTACTCATTTTGTACGTATTGTTCACCCTCATCGTCCAAACTACAATCATTAAAGCTTTGCGACGATCAAACTTCAGTATTAAGGTCCAAATATTTGTCTTTACCTGTGCAGGTAAAATCTCTTTGAAGTGACCGACCAGCCGGTTAAGACGATGACTTCAATAGGAGTTCTCTGACAGTAACCTACTTTGGCTTACCTATGTTTGGATAATTTACCAGCGCGTTCAGCTAACATAGCCAGCGTTCCCCAAACTCCTATAAACACGGTTGTGTTGTGTTTAACCGGAATAGCTAAGCCCTGAGTGGCTTTACGTTTGCAAAAATTTATACGGTGATAAATTGTCAAGTTTTTGTTTTCATTTAACAAGTTTGGTATTTCTGTGACCAACCGGATAATGTTAAGTCAGCGTATTACATCCCAGTATAAATAAGATCGATATAAAACTTTTGGGGTTACCGCTTATGCTACCGAGAAGTCAGCGTATTACATTCCAGTATAAATAAGATCGATATCAAACTTTTTTGGTTACCGGTTATGCTACCGAGAAGCAACGAAAATCGAACCATAAGACCTATACGGAATTTAAATGAGTTAAATTGGACAGGGTAGCATTTACGCCCTGGTTAAGGTTGTTTTACTCCTCCGACAACTTTCAATAATTTAATTCAGCCAACTTCCAAAATCACTGACTAATAGTGATGACAATATTATAGACAATCATAGGAGGCACAGTATGGTTCAATAAAAACGGAATGAAACCCAATGTTAGATACAAAATACACTTCTGGGGCTACTAAGACAAAATGTCGGATGATAAAATTACGTCACGTTAAAACATAAACATGTCGCACAACATTTGTGCAAGTGGTCCCTGCTTCTTGCTTCTTTGCTTGAGAAGCGCCAACGCAGCGAAAACCAGTACGAGTGCAGGGATATGTCAGGGCCTGTATTCCAAAAGCTCTTAAAAGTTAAAAAATACTTAAACACAGTATTAGAATTATCACTGACTAACATAACATAATAGAGTAATGTGACTACTCTAATGAATGGAGAAAAATTTATGTTGACTCAATATTTCGGTTTATTGTTAAACCATCATCAGGAGTGACCACAGTTAAGCCTTTGGTTTTCTAATGAAAAATTTTAAATGTGAAAATGTGAAATTTTCATTTAATTATAATCATACAGCTTTCGTCACAAAATGTTAAGAAAAGTAGTATCTAAGTATTTAAAATCATGTTTGTCATTTTGCTTACTTTTTCTTAACTTTAAGATAAACGTAAGTCACTTTATAACTACGGGCCCAGATATATATTGTCGTGTTTCAGAAAAACAACCATAAGAAAATTCTGTATATATTACAATATAAGTGTATTGCCTTAACGAACTGTTATTCTATGTATTATGTTTAGACGTCAACGCCAGAAATACATTACATTGTTATCATATTATTCCATCGCCCCAGTTGACATATTTACATTGAGCAAAATGTTAGTTGCTTGAAAGATGTAACCCAGAATGCAAAATAAACTTTCTATAATCTTGACTCGTAAATCATCATGATGTAATGAGTTGTCTGCGATAGCGCTGAAAGAAGGAGAAAAATACGTGTTTAAATATAGTTGCTTTTACAATGCACAAGTAGTGAACATCATATTTATTTTATCGTCGATTCGACACTTTATTTTGTCTACATCGGGATAATGACAAAATAAAGTGTCGAAACTTCGATTAAATTAAGTATAAGAATAAAATGTTGTCTGGGTTCGTAAATTACACTACTTGTGTATTATACTAGATTTATCAGTGGAAGTCCCAATTTTATTTATTTCTTATTTTCGAATGAAGGGGGAGAGGGTACCATCTCTGTTTCTATGTTTATAGACTTGTGCACCACAGCATAAAATGCCGAAAGGCATCCACTGTATGTTATACATTTATTTGTTATTTGATGCAATTCCGCTCATATTGTGTTTTCGTATTTGCAAGATAAGCCTCAGAGGTGTGTCGCATTTATTGGCTCCATGAATTCACAGTTTGTTTTGCTGACAACTGAAGATAAAATTTCACTTTGTTTGTGAAAGTGTTACTGTCGTACTCGTTTACCTAGTTTTAAACTTCATTTGCTTTGTTTCAATCACAGGGCCGTAGGCAGTCCTTTAGTCATGGACCCGAACAGTATATGCAGAATTCTTATTTTCGAATGAAGGGGAAGAGGGTACCATCTCTGTTCCTATGTTTATAGACTTGTGCACCACAGCAGAAAATGCAGTTGTGCCGAAAGGCATCCACTGTATGTAATAAATGTATTTGTTATTTGATTCAATTCCGCTCATATTGTGTTTTCGTATTTGCAAGATAAGCCTCAGAGGTCTGTTGCATTTATTGGCTCCATAAATTCACAGTTTGTTTTGCAGACAAATGAAGATAAAATTTCACTTTGTTTGTTGAAGTGTTACTATCTCACTCGTTACCTAGTTTTAAACTTCATTTGCTTTGTTTCAATCACAGGGCCGTAGGCAGTCCTTTAGTCATGGACCCGAACAGTATATGCAGAAAGAGTAGACGGTTAGCCGGAAAACAGCGAGAGATCTGCCGGAAAGAGCCGGAGATTGTCACGGAAGCAACAAAAGGGGCGAAACTCGCCTTAACAGAATGCCAGTATCAATTTAAACACAGAAAGTGGAACTGTACAACGGCCAGAAGATCTTTCAGGAAAATTCTTCGCCGAGGTAGGTTGAGTACGTATTTATTAATTATATGTTATTTTAACTAATATGCTTGTGCATGTTTGTTTAAAATAAGAATCGAAAAACAAATACACAAATGTTTCTATCAGAAGTTATCCTTATATTTCCTGTCCGACACACGTTCGTATTCATTGAGCTTTACACGTTCTTTACAATCAATGCCATCGAATTGAATTTGATGAATTTGCTTGGTTAACGGTTATTTCGTCCACAGGGTGGTGGCGTCTTCTTAAGACAAAGGTCCTCTCTGTCTCTAAAATCTTCACTGAAAATACCGGACCCGTTGACCCCATCTAGTTACACCAGTCCAATCAATAGTGGTTCGATCCCATTAGTTCCAAAATGTCATCTCGGACGGGATACGATCAACGCCATTTTGGCCGGAACTTTTTCACAGTCTGTGGGTCAAACTGCCAATGTAGACAGATTTCACAGTTCCATTTATTTTACATTCAGAACATGATTTATTCCTAAACTAAATATTGTGCATTTAAGGCCATATGAAATTCGTTCGATTACCCTATATTTTCTTACGTGTTCATTGCCCATTCGGCGGTAAATAAGCTTCCGGCGAACAAAATGTACCATTTTGATACATATTTATAGACCTTTCACGGAACGAGCTGATGAGTGATGACATCCAAATGACGAGAAATCACGCGAGGTTTTGCCGATTGCCCAAATGTAGCCATACTTGGTTGAGAATAGATTCACTTGACTTATATACCATCATTATATGGCCAGAGTATATTGGAGTGGGTGGGATAGCTTGATGCGCTCAAAACTCGGTAAGAACCAACACCACAAACAACAGCTGTGGCAAACCTGTTGTTGTACTTGGAATCGTTTCCGTGGGTGTTTTGTGGTCTATTTTTATCGCCACGAATAGACATCAATAAGAATTTACACTGGTCATGAAAACAGAAGATCACCGAGCTATCAAAACTTCCTACAGCTCTCATGAGAACAATTCCGCCTACAACTAATAAATTGCGTTTGATGAAAGCGAGGCGACCGGAAGTCCTCTACAAATGACCAGAACAGCTGCGTACACAGATGTGCTCATACTTCCGGTTACGAACGATCGAGATCGTTTGGGGATCATCCTTGTATTTTCTTTCAGATTCGTTCTTCTTTCAAATAATTTGGTAGACATATACTTCAAAAGATTTGCAACATGTGCAACATGTATCAATAATTTCAAGAATCTGTCAAACTTGCGGTTACCATAAAATCCAACTTTGTTGA
>JAVFBZ010000016.1:48772-64764 GCA_032466195.1 Katharina tunicata
TGCAACATGTGCAACATGTATCAATAATTTCAAGAATCTGTCAAACTTGCGGTTACCATAAAATCCAACTTTGTTGATTATAAATACGACTTTGTCAGATTTAGGACATCTATATGCGTGGGTGTAAAAATACAATATCTTAAAAGGTCACAAGGTCGCAAAGCATCATCACATGCTCGCCCAATTTATGTTTGTTTGTAATTCTGTTTGTGTTCTTTGACGCCGCATCTAGGGTATTTCACTAGTACGACTACTTTTCACACGGCGTTTTCTATCGGAAACCTTGATAACTAAATACTAGCCCCATTCCTACCGCTTGTTGTCGTTTATAAGTTACTTTTTACACTGTTAATATATTAAATGGATGGATTTTTCTGTCTTGCTGTATGTTTCTTTTCTCTCTGTTTTTTTGTCTTGGTACTTTTGAAAACTTTAATTACACTTTATTGTTGAAATCCAGACATTATTATTCCTTGTTTCAGATACAAGAGAGACAGCCTTCGTGTACGCCATTTCGGCTGCGGGTGTGGTCTACACAGTGACACAGGCGTGTACTATGGGAAACCTCCTGCAATGTGCCTGTGACAGTCCAATGAGAGATACAGCCACAGACGGACACTGGGAATGGGGTGGTTGTGGTGATGATGTCAATTATGGATACCTAAAGTCTAAAGATTTTATGGACGCCAGGCCGAAACGACGAAAGGGAGATATAACTACACAAATAAGATTACATAATAATGAAGCTGGAAGACTAGTGAGTATTCAAAACATGTATATATATTTTTATCAACGTAGAGAAAGAACATTTTGCTTGCCTCCAACGGGATTCGCATACGTGTATATGCATGTTTTCAATGAGCTATATTTTATAAATATAGAGCTTAACATGTACGTGTGTCCACCATTATCGCATCTGGTGTCTTCGGTTGACATTTTGTTACTTAAACCATGCTTGCCATAATATACACGTGTGTCAGTCCCATTGACAGAAACAAAAAAGCTTTTTTGCGCTATAAACATGTCTGAAGTAATTTTATTTAAACTTCCGTCCTATTATTCTTTCAGATGCAAAGATTTAATGAAGATTTTTGACTTTACAACTATCCGTCATAGGCTTTGTGTAAGAAAACGATTCAAATAGAGAAATGCGAAAACTGACAGCATTAATGGCATTGTTTCCAGGAAAATGTTTAGTCTAAAGGGAATAATTGTGTAGCTTCAAGAAAGATTCAAGTCGATTATACATGATAATAAAACGAATGTCGCCTATGGTGGGATATACAGCAATAAAATAGGGATATTTTAACGACGTTTTAATGGTAATGTGTGGGGAGGGGTTGGTTTTTACTGAATAGTTATGGGCTATATCTAGCTAACAATTAGGTTAACCTCATTAGATATGTCTTAATTTGGTACATTTGTACTGGGGCTTTTTTATGTAAAGTTTACAACTCACTATCAACGAACATGGACAAGACGTATTAATAATAGTTTTCATTGCACCAACATTAAAGCAATTTAATTTTAGTGCTCGAGTTCCCAACAGACTATTGAACTAATCACAGTCCCTGTATCAAGTGGATGGAATCTTACAGAGCATTCGAATGGCTGTTCAGTGTTGTCTCGGCAGATGGCACTGAGAATAAAGCGCGCCAAATAAGCTTCAGACGTCTGCGGGTTGCTGTGACCCTGTTGCTCTGCCAACAGTACCAAGTGTTTCACGGTACACCTTAAACCGAAAACCAATCCTAATATCTTTCGACATCGCCTGATTATTTCTCATGGAGCACTTGGTAGACATTTTGCCATAAATCTTTCTAAATTCAGGGTGGTAACGCACTTAACTCTCAGACACCTGTCTGTTTGAACGAAATCTTCTCAGATACAACCTCAGACTTCCCAGACGGTACAAGACATTAACACAATCTCTCCGTACCACAGCCAAGTTTCACCAATAAACGCCTGGAACATATTGTTGCCATTAAAAGTCTCTTGAAGAACGTTTGGCAGTAAATGAACTATCAAAAGATATCTAAATTTCTAAAGTTCCTTTACCGTAGCGCTGGATTTCCGATTGCACTATATGTTTATGAAATTGCACCTAAGAGTGCACCAAGAAATCAAAATATACGGGCATCCCAGCAGTTGTTTTAAAATAACCCCTGAGACTCGTCAAGAGGACATTCGGTACTCAAACATCAAATGGCACAAACATGAATCGACGATTTATACATCGATATAATCTGAGACTTTTGCTATCCTGTAATTGCTTTCAGCAACTGTTTGGATACCGTATGATCGTTTGAAGTTCTTGACGCCATTGCAATTTGTAACCAACAGATGGTGGCATTAACTTATGTCAATAATACCGCCTTCATCGTTTTTTAACCCTTTGATTAGGAATAACTTTATTCAACGTAAGCTGTGAGAATCATCGTGTATGGCTGGTCAATGAAAGCCCATTCTCCAAAATAATATATTTTTAATCCATTATGAACAAGTCGCTATCAATCTAAAGTTAAACTAACTTAAGAAACGCCACTTTCAAGAATATAATTTAAAGCAATATTCCTTGAATGACAATGACGATATTCAATTTAGAAATGTATACATACGATTAATAATTAATTCTATACAATCTAGAATTCAACTTCTTCTCATTTAGTCTAGAAACGACTTTTCCTTCGGTTTTCTCCTTAAAAATTTCTCAAACAAATAATATAAATTCGTAATTAACAGTAGCTATAACAAATGCAATAGAACAATGTAACAGGTAACGCTACAACGTTTAAGAAAGCTGTAACGCCATCTATAACTTGGAATAACATTTGATTTTCTGTTATATCTCCGGCACAACGTTTCGGTGTAGCTGCTAAGACCGTTTTCAAGTAATGATTACAAACCTCATAATCTGAAAATTGTAATATTGCTTGAAAACAGTTACTGTAATCCATAAAGTCTTATCTTATTCTAAGTGTCTCGACTTCTATATGCTTCTAACAGAAGAGGCGATATATAACATCGTTCTATTGCATTTATTAAAGACTGTTGATTTTGATATTAACACCCTTGCTTCAGGACAGATTATGGAAACGTCGCGTAAAGAATAAATTAAGGAAGTTTGAATTAATTTTGTATCTGTTCTGTTAGTACTTCTAAATGCCACAAAAAACATGTAAAAACAAATCAGCTTCCTTTTATTAAATTTTAACCCTGGAATAATGTATATAAAAGTTGTACGTTTTCCTCTTGTGTTGGCCCTTGTGCTCTCAGAGCTAAATAGCATCAGAAAACCGTTTTGTTGTGGTGTCCTGTTTTTCGTCCTGTAAATGTATTGTGGCGTCTAACAGTGACACCCTCTGTGCTGGCACGCCGTCATGTAAATGTAATAACATTCCCTTTGTGGATCTCATGTATATAAGGGAAATTGTCCGGTGGCTGTGGAGTTCGCGGGGTGGTTTTTACGAGGTTTCGAGGTTTCTTCCCGGTATTCCATCATACACTGGCAACGCAAAATCGTCACATAGGTCAAATACACTTAGGAACGACGTTAAACACCAATCAAATAAATAAATAAGCTTTGTATTAGTCATATATATAACGTGAATCTTCTCGCAGATTTTTACAACAAGAAATATTGCTGTAGGGGTGTAACTTTCTCATTAATATTTAAAATATTGAGTTGTATTGAATACCACAGAAGCTATCAAAGTGTGAAATCAACGAATTATTCTGTCATTCATATTGCGTAAAAGGCAGGAAAAGGCTCGTAACTGAAGCGCTTACAAAACCACTTTTGTACATTGCGCAAAAAAATACGCACATAGCACAATACAATCAGTCAGCAAAGCAGTATGAAAACTTTTTAATATATTCAATAACCTAATTTGTCTTCTTTATGATATGCCTGGCATGCATGTATAATATGACAAGCTATCGGTTTGTATTCATTGCGTTGCTTTTAACCTGGTTTTCACCTCGACGAGTTGTTCCTTGTGTTTATGTTTTGATCGCTATCGGAATCTTAATGTTAGAGCTCCAGACACCATTGAAATTTACTCACCGAAAAATGGGCGATTTAAATACATCAGACCCATATATCATGCCACCTGGCCAGATATGACAGTCTTTCCGAACGTACCCAATGACAGTAAGAAACCTTTATGCCTTTTGGTCAATAGTTTAAAAACCAGCTTTATGTGGAATGTGTGAATAGCATTGTGTCCCGGTTTTCCATATATTTAAAAGAATAAACGGAATTAAAATTTTAACATTTTGACTGAATTCTATTCTAAAACATTAAACCTCTAAACCCGACCTGGAACGTATTGTCAAAATGATAATGTTCATATTCAGTTATAAAACGAATTGAGGATTAACGTAAGGTCATGGGATTAACGTCTTAAGAAATGATAATTTTAAAAAGAATTACTCCAGCATTTTATTTATTTCTATTTTTTAAATCACAGAATGCAAGATATTGTTATCGGATGTTTGACGATGTTTTGAAAACGACGTTTGTTAAAGAGCAGACGTTTTACCACCGCAGAGTCGAGGTTAAATTTATATAAGTGAAATACCCTTGAGTACGGCGAAACACCCCTATCAAACTTAAAAACAAACCACCTCAGTATGTGTCGAGCTTACAAGTTTGCTGTCATACGTAGCACTGGAGTAACATTATCTTTGCAACAGACATTAGGCACTGTTTGGTCCTTTTATTATACAGTTTTAATGTTGGAATACATGCACCGCCGTCGTATTAGTGAAATGCCATTGAGTACGGTGTCAAACTCCAATTGATCATCGAATCGTTTTTCCACGCACGTTTAGGAAAACACCTTGGGTTGTCGAAGTTAATGTGTGGTCTTTGTAGACACCTGTTTAATATTACATCAACAAGCAAAATCTTTCTATAGCTTTGGAATATTGTAAGTGCGGAATTTATCTATTCAAAAGCCCATCTTCTCGCCATGACATTAAAATGTCCGACTTAGGCAAATTAGCGGAACGGACTGCGAAATTTTCCACTTGAAAAGTTTACTGTTGTCTGCTCCTGAAGATCATTGATGTAGATCAAAATTGAAATCCCACCTGGAAACATTTAAAAACAGGACTAAAGATAAGTTCACCCACCCCGGGTTTAGCACATACGCTCAGCCTAAAATATTTCCGTTGCTCGCCTCGGTGAGAGCTTTTAAATGTGTTTCGTCTGATATACCTGTTAGTGTTTTGAATTAACATGTAACCTGTGTATGTTAAGAAGCAACGCTATAAAACAAATCCAATTACAGTAGGCTAAAGCCATCACTGCAATTGTAATTTGAATGTTTATAAATTAGTATCACTGTCATTGTGAACAGAAAACTCCCTTAAGTCAATCTTCCCAACTCTAACAAAAGCCGAAGTAAAATAAGGACGCCGTGTCTGGACGAAATTTAACAAAAGAATAAAAGAATAAAGGATTGAAGACTCAAGTTCTTCTGGTATAGTTTTAACACTGTGATGTCAAAAATGTCCGTAACAGTCTCCGTTTTAACTATTGTCTACATTCTAGAAAATTCCCACGACTTTCCGAGGTTTGTTTGTAGGCAAGTTTTCCAATGGCTAAGAGATCTCGGTGTGTTTTTTATATGAGTTTTATTCCCTGTTTTTCACCATACAACGGCATCCCACATTAGTCAAATAATTTAAACGCCCTTGAATATGACACCCATCAAATGAAAATTTATTTATTTATTTAAGTAGTGTTTAACGCCATGCTCAAGGGTATTTAGCTCTATATAAAAGCGGGAAGAAACTCAAATAAATTAACATACATTATTTAACCAAAATTTCTCTCTGCTTTTTTCTCAGGCTGTAAAGGAATACATGAGAACAGAGTGCAAATGCCATGGTTTGTCGGGTTCATGTACACTCAAAACCTGTTGGAGGAAAATGCCTGTATTTAGGGATGTAGGATTACGCTTAAAGGAAAAATTTGATGGTGCATCCAAAGTGATGGGCTCAAACGATGGCAAAAAGTTGATACCATTTGGAGAGACAATCAAACCTCCAAATAAGCAAGATCTAATATATTCTGAAACTTCCCCAGACTTTTGTAAACCAAGCCGCCGGAATGGAAGTCTCGGCACGAGAGGCAGAGAATGCGACCCCAAATCTATGGGGGTCGGGGGATGTGACATTTTGTGCTGCAATAGGGGATTCACAAAAACTCAAATGACAGTGACGGAAAACTGCCGTTGCCGTTTTTTGTGGTGCTGCGAAGTTATTTGTGATTCTTGTGTCACAACGAAAACGATACACCGGTGCTTGTGATCTATCTTCCCAAAAGGTCCTAATAATCAAAGACAAAAAACTACAAACACGCTAAATGGTGGACCATTTCCCTCTTAGACACTGACACAGACTTCAATGATCAAAGACAGAACTACCAGGGGGAAAAAAGGTAAACAAAAGCCGGATAATTTCCTTGAAGAAAGCTTTCTCAGAATTGACTGGTGTCAAAAACAAACAAATTGTCGACAATTACTAAACGCTGGACCATTTGCCTCTTAGAAACTGCCACAGAATTCAATGGAACTAGTGAAAAGGAAGCCACAGCAACTGAACTCAGGACCATATCGCAGAAGGAAACTTTTTCAGAATACAGTCACCAAAGAAAATAAGACTGGGCCCGAGACGATCTGACAGGAGTCTGTTTGCTTCTTAGAAAATATCAAAGAATTCAGCGTTGACTGGCAGAATTATGATCAAGAAATAAATAACGTTACATAAGTGACCATTTATTTCTAGGAAACTTAGACTGGTTCGAATGCTCACAACATCAATGGAATGAGTTCTAAAGGAAACAGCTCCCGTCATATATTAAGGGTTTCGATTTGTCCATCATCAATATCAACTGGGTGCAATCCAAGCCGAGCACAAAGAGTAATTTCGGACACTTTATTGGAGGTTAATATATTTCTATCTTCTGTAAGCATTTGTGGTCAACGGTTATTTGTTTGCTTTGGCGGAAAGAACTATTGACCAAAACTGCTAAATGTCCAACTAAGAAGGAATCATAAATATTGCCAGGAAAACTTTTTGTGGTCTTCTGAATAATTCTGTGGTGCACTCTGTAGCCCGTGGAGCAGAATCGTATTCTATAGAAAATGAAATTTCCATTTCTTGCATGTCACTATGAATAAATAAAAATAGGTATTCATTGATTGGGACAAGCAATAATGTTTTTATCTTCTCCCATTATGATGTTGATCACAAATCAAACAGGAACTAACAGAACAGAAAAGGAGTTTCCATTTGTGACTTGTTCTTAGCGGAACTGAGAGAGGGCTTGCTTTTCTATTTATTTGTTTTGTTTGTTAAATAATGCCACTAATGTGTTACACAAACACCATCCATGACATTCGTAATTGACTGAAGATTGTCTTGAGGAAAGATGCCTTACCTATGTCAAGCCTTGCATATTTCAAGAGGCAGGTTTAGATTGACGCCTATCCAACATTGTGACAGCTTCGTGTAAAATCATATCAAACATGGTGATAAAATTTAATCTGAAATGTATTGAACGTCGTGACGCCAGCCATACGTCAAGAAACTATTTGACGTTACATTTATCAAACGTTGTGATACACTTTCAGCGTGACGCCTAACAGATACCGTGGTGAAGGTTTAGTATGACGCCTGTGAGACGTCATGACGTTCTACCAGAACTTGAGAGTAACTGATATGGTGTATATACAGACATTACAAGCAAATGTGACTAAATTGATATTTGCACAGTATTCGGACTGCAATTTCTTGCTATCCAATTAAATGGATGCTTTCGGCAAAATCTTGCAGCGAATGCCCGCCGTCATCTTACTAACTTTATATAGACTTGTATTATAATTAGAATAAATAACACATCGTCTTAATGTGTCTGTTGATGAGCCAACAGACTTTTACTAAAAAATTTCCAAAGAATTAATTTAATTTTTTTTTGCAAAAATGAAAATTAAACGTAACTTACATAACTTACAGCCTTAGAGAAATAACATGACTGAACCAACCATTTTGTTTTCTTCTTTTTCAGTCTTTTCATTTTATTATTATGGATAACAACTTCTGGTATATTTCCGGCGCAACGTTTCGGCCTAGTTGCGAAGACCGTTTTCAAGCAATGATTCAACTAGGCCAATACGTTGCGCAGGAAATATACCAGAAGTTGTTATCAATAATATCTTTTTATGTTATTCTAAGTGTCTCAACTTAATATATGCCTCTAAAAGAAGATTTCCATTTCATTACTGTGTCTAAATTTCAGCAGTGTTAGGCTGTCTTTTCTGGAGCCATTTTCACAAAGTCTCTTACGATTGATTGATTGATTAATTGATTAGTGTTTACGCCGTGCTCAATCGTATTTCACTTATTTAATAACGGTAGACAACGGAGGCTCTAACAGCAAAATAGTGTTCAGTAACTTTAAGTATTTGTTCCGTTGGAAAGACAGTGTTCGTCCATTGATAAGCATAAGCATGATCGACACACATGACGTCGTGCGACAAAAAATACCGTACGAGTTTATCAGCAAAACTGTTCCATAGTCTTGCAAGAGACGACTGAAGAATTTTATTCAATGACTAATTTATATGCCTTGTTGTTCCAGACTGTATTCGATTAGCCTTTATTCGGTAATTCTTCATACAAAGAAGAGCAACAAGTTTTCCACGAAAAGCCCACCTTACAATGTTATGCCTAACATGGCTTAAATCAAGTCATAAAAATGTTGAACCCTTTATGGGCATTATTTTGGAACTGATGTTCAAGAAAGTGTGATTGTCACTTTTACAGACGTATCAAGATTAAAGTCGTTTTTTATTACATTTTAAATTAACTGTTATGGTTAAAGGTTTGTTTCTGTAATATCCGTCTCGCGATAGGATAGTTAATAGCTGTCTATGGGATTCCAAGTCTACCCATTCACCAAAAATTGTCGCAACTGTTATTTGTGCTGCTTATCAAAGATGCCAGCCCTTAATTCGTGTTGCGAGTGTCGTTGAAGGCGGTTTATTTCACCCACTGGCCTAGTACCCCACCCTATAAGTGGCATAGCTTAAAGTACGGCATAAAATCTTAATTAACCAGACTGGTCAAACTCGTCGAAAACGTGTTACAAACCATTACTCTGTTTTTGTATAGAGAAAAGTCATTTTTGTTCAAACGGTTTCATGACTTTTTGTGGCGCTCAAAAAATGTTGTTTTCCCTTCCTTTAACATCGCTCCATTTTTTTGTTCATTTAAAAAAACAGATCGTGTTCGAAATTAACTTATTATGACACTGCTGAAATGTTGCGATTTTAGTCTCGTTCAAAACGAGCTTATTGTTTGTAATTGGTCGTTTTAGATACTAAAACAATTGGTTCAAAGGCGTTTTGTGTTGTTATTTTTATAACCCCAAATATTAATTGGTTGGTTGATTGATTGATTGATTGATTGATTGATTGATTGACCGATTGACTGATTGATTGATTGACAGACTGGTTGGTTTACTTATCCGATAACTTACCAACTGAGTGAATAATTGATTGATTTGGAATGCTGGGTTGAGGGATGGATGGCGAACTGACTGACTGATTCACTGACTGGTTGATTGGTCATTGATTACCGGATTGATCAACTGATTGTACAATTACCATCGTGGGCTCGACCCATGACTATAAGTTACACATAAAGCATGAAGATTTTTTTGATTGGAGACAGAAGGTATTTTGTTTTGACAAGAAAGGATACAGGGCATCGTGTCTTCCGCATCGTTAGTGAGGTGATGGAGCCGTCCGAAACGTGGACTGTGTCTGTTATAATGAACAGTCGCCGTGGTACTACTGAAATACATTTACGTACGGCGTTAAACGAATTAATACGAGACACATTAAAAATGAAAGGGTAAACAAAACGAAATGTAGGTCAAATGAGCAGACAGGTTGGACGCGTGGCTCCTTCGGGTCACCTCTTGGGCTGTTTTCAGGGCATCATTTCGCTTTAATCCGGACCTAGATAGTGCTATATGAAACATCTATTTTCACGTGTACTACAGTCTGTGAATAAATAAACGGTCTGTGTACACAACAATGCTAATGCAATCTTCCAAAATAACAATAGAGTTATCTCCCTCTAGTCTGTTCTTCAATCTAGCATTGAGTTGGTGGCATGAAATGTAGTAAAGCACCAAGAAGGTACTACCAAGATATTGCGTAGGTTCGTCTTCTTGTTAAGGTTACATTTTACTTTTCTTTTCTAAGATAGCGCCATACCTTCAATTTCAATTTTCATACGATAACTGTTTTTAGAATGTGTCCTGTTCAAATTGATAAGTAGTATTCAAAGGGAAGTTGTAATCGATATTTGGGACATGTATGAGGTCTTCCCATACATTAAAGTCACATACGCACCCAAAATTTGTTTTTTTTTTCAACTAATCCCGTTTTCATTAATTTTAAGCAGATTTTGTTCAGAAATTTATAACAGTCACGTTAAAATAAAAATGATTCATTGGGTACAAAGCTTGTGCGGACTAGGAGACACATTTCCAATTAAAATTTCTGGCAGAATTTTCAGTTTGTTTTACTTTTACCAGGCTTTTAAACTACCTTTACCTTCAAATCTGGAGGTAGAATTAACGGAATACCTCTAACTTTTACTTTTTGATGAAAATATATATTATTCATGTGATTCTGTGTAAACCACAAAATACAGAATATTTGGGTGCGTATGTGACTTAAAGCATTTCACTTCTGTTTTATGCCTTTTGTCCAGATTCTCTCAATCTTTGTTTGTTTGTTGTTCAATGTTTGGGACCATTTGTGGCTTGCTAAGCTGCCAGTACGTGTTTGTCACATATACCGCAAACCTTAGACGTCTGTTTAAGTTTGAGTTTTAAACTGAGAAATACCGTCTGAGTGTTTTACGCGTTTTAGCTCTGAAGATGTTCGTTCTTTCCTGTCATATGATTTTTTTTAAACTTTCATGTAAAATCATACATGTGAAATGCATGATGGGAATTTGAACCATGTCACGTTTATTTCAAGGGCATTTTATAGTTTTACGTTTGCAGCGTCAGTTTGGATCCAGAACCTGTTTGAATGTATTAAATGGTCAAATTATGTTATTAACATTGCGATTAGTAAATATCTGGCCAAAATAAGTACCGTCAATAGTTATGAAAACGTCTTTTTTTGTCAGAATAACTTCCGATCGCAGATCCCAGTAACTATCAGCATCTCTGCGGTTTCATTGGTAAGTAGAATAATTTTTATCCAATCGAGGCGACAAGAAATAGTTTCTGCGGGACGAGCACACTGGTGTTGTTACGTGTGAAGACTTACGTGTGAAGACTTACAAATCAAGCAGGAATTAACAGAACAAGAGTTAGACACACGTTGACATACATGTATTGTAGCTCAATATCCTGGGTGAGATGTACATAAAGTCTGGTGCCATTTCTGGTGGTCATTTGTGTATTTGTTTCGAAATTAAATAATAAACATACTTTCACTTCGCTGGAGAAAGAATCGATTAGTGCGTAATAGACAATAGTGCCGTTTAAATTGAATGTCCATTTCCTTAAATATGATACAAATTGACACGAAAATACTTTTATTTACAGTCAACATCTAACACTTAATGACCACTTAAATATATCAAACATTGTAAAATGCGCCGAGCCGAGTGAGAAACGCACAACTCGTTCAACCATAGTGCTATAAAATTTCGAAAAATTTCAACTGTAACTAAGAGATTAAAAGGGCCCAAAATTAAAATAAAAAGAGACCGGAAGGGTTATTTCTGTTGTGATAAATCTGATGCTAGTTCTACAAAATGCACAATTCGTCATTTGGGTGCTTGTTTATTATAACTGGTAGTAATTTCGAACACGACACTGGCAATGAGATCGGTTATGTTAGGGAAATAGTAATGAACAAATTGTGACAAAACTTACTATGGCGGCATCTTGTTCTGGGTATATTGTATATTGAGAAGCGGGTAAAAAACTTTACCATTCAAGTATATTCTGTTGAGATTTGTAATTATTGATTGAAAACGGTCTTAGCATCTTGGCCGAAACGCCGCTTATCAATATACCATGTGTGGAGACATGAAAGCGTCTATGTGTTGCGTGGATGCACTAACCGACTATGAAACCGTGAAATGTCGAGTTTTGTAGCATCTGCCATGCTTGTTTGAAACTATGCAGACGGCGTTTGGAAGTTTTAGGAGGGAAAGAAGTCCGTGTCAGTTGTAGCATTTCATTGATTGAATTTCACTAGTTGGATTTGCGTTGGAAAACTGTATTCCACACGTTGCGATATCTATCAAATATCCCATTGCTGTATTACACTGAAATTTACTCATTTATGGGATCAGAACATATACGTATAGCACCGGCTTATATAACAGACAAAAGTTACTTTAAAATTTAGGTTTCCCACTATTTAATTGTTCCAAAGCTTTCGAGACGTCTTACCTTCAATGCAAAGCAGTCAGGTAAGAGTAAAAATTGTAAGTAGGAAGTGATATCGGCCGTGATAGGTGTATGAATATGCCTCAAAATGATACATTTTGTTCTCCGGAAGCCTTTTTACCGCCGTATGCACATAAACACGTACGCAAACATAAGGCAACCGAGCGAATTTCATACGTCTTTAGATGTACAAAGTTAAGTTTAGGAGTAAATTATGTCCTGCATGTAAAAACAAATGGAAATTGTGCAAGCTGTTTACACTGGCGGTTTTACCTAGGCTGTGAAAAACTTAGTAAAATAAATGTTTATTCAAATGAATTTACGACTTTCATATGAGCGAAAGAACTTTGATAACTGCTTAAAATCCTAAGTCAAATAAAGGTTTATTCATATGAATTTGCGACCTGACCCTGTGTCACGTTGCCCCTCCTACTAATTTAACAACTACCTCGACTAAGAATCTCATATACGAAGTCCTAAATGATTGATTCGTTTAAACGCATGCAAAATCAAATGTGGTCACAGTAACACAAACTTATTGATTTATTCATTAAAACACAGGTATAAATTGGGGTGAGTACCATAACACAGAAACCTCGCGCCTTCTGCGCAAATTGACCGGAAGCTACGAAGTCCACTTCCGTTCGTGATGTGCAGCATTGAGCTTATTTATTAACTGCCCTCTGGCTGGCTAAAATAATTGTTTGACCATAGCCTAAGTGACATTTTTGAGTGTCTGGGTCTATCGCCCGGGGGTAGTTATTCTGACACCGAGAGAAAATGTGGACAGGGACGAAGACAATGGCCACATCTGGACAATGTCTCGCTACCAGACATCCTCAAAAATGACAACTATCCTAAATATTTAGATTTTTTGCATAACAATTTCACACTTTCTATATATTCTCATCGCAAAAGGTGAGACAGAGTTCGAAATACACATTCCTGATTAATCACCCACTATTCTACCCGTGTCAACCACTCCAAAACGTCTGATACGATCTCTGCTAAATAATAGAAAAATATTTGAGAGACAACTTGGTGTCAAGTTATTGGGTAAGTGATGAGGTAAACATTTTCAGGTTAATATTTTCTATACAAAATGATATCGCTCGACAGCGGCTGCGTGGGACGTATTGTTTAGACTTCTCCCTGTTAGCTTTCATGTTGTATTCGTCATTTGTTGGCTGTACAAGTATCAACGTCAAAGCTCGTGAGACTGTTCGAAGTGTAAATACCAGTTCACGTGAATTTGGTGTTAACCTTGTTACAGCTCGTGACATTGTTGCCGACTTTAATTTCACAGCTCGGGAAATTGGTTGACGTGATATTATCACAGCTTATCAACATTTTCCGAGAAGCCAATTAGTTTTAGTACGAACGTTACTACAGCCAATGATAACAGGCGGCAAAGGTATAATAAGCAGTATTTGTGTTAACTATTTTCATAAAGTTTTCAGACTACACGAAACACAGACGTAATAAGTAAACAACAAGACAAACTTTGGTGTGCTCTGTGGACGTTAATTTTCCTCTGTTAATTAGTTCGTTAAACGATCATATCCGAGTAATTAAGATTTTGAAGGCGTCACACGAGAGATGGTTAACTGATTAAGAAACTAATCCGCGTGTTCCTCTAATTTGTACGCGAGATAAGCGCCATAGAATGTGCAATAACTACCTCTATTTTATTCACGGCTGTCATGGGTGAGTGCGCATGTGCACGCTCATGCCCCCTAGTCAATCAGATTAGACCTCGAGATTTACCCTCGCTTTCATGTGATATGTTAATTATATCAAACAATTTTACTGGCCATGGGCTTAAATAAATTTGTTTTTCCTTCAATGTTTACCAAAGGGCATAACTTGTCTGTTGTAAATTATACACATATTTCAGATTGCAGATATGGATGTCTAGGTATAAACCATGTACCCTATACTTTTGTTGTTCAGTTGAATATTATAAAGTAAATACTTATTTGGGTTTGTTAATGGGATAATGCACATTTAAACGGGTTGTAACAAATACAAATAGCATGTCAGTGGAAAATTTAAATCTGTTCTTAACTGCTACTTATCCAAATGTATAGCCAACTTACAAATAGCTGTTTGCAATTCGGTTTCGACAGTACACTCCACAGTTTCTCTAGCCTACGGAGCTATAGTGGCGAAGAACGTTCCTCTTTTTGAGTTTGAGTTCGCATGCATGCCATTGGTTACGGCGGGAAGCCTACCTATGCCCTGGTGCCCTTTGAGCCTAGTTGCTGTCGTACATTTTCTTGTTTGGAAAGTCGATGTGGTTGGATTAGGCCTTCTTCATTGAGCTTGTACGGTATTGGTGAAATTACGTATGAAAGTATGGCGTCAAACCCCAATCAAACAACAAACAAATCATTGGCTACTCTGATAGTCTCAATATGTATAAATGTACGTGTAGGCCCTACTTTGTCTAAGACGTGAAGTTTCTTTCAGACTTTGTTCGTTTTCTCCTGACGTTAACACTTGCATATACGGCTGAATCATTACAGTAAAATGACGTTTCAAGGCTTTTAAAAAAGCCAAAACCAACCTAGATCTCCGAAACAGTTTAGAGAAATTGTGAAAATTTATGTAATGATATGCAACTCAGCGGACTCGTCGTGTAGTTAGGTGTACTACATTCAGCAAGAATAAGTTAGTCAACCAGCGTAGATTGAAGTTTAATGTTCAGAAAAACGATTCACCATTTTGTCATGAATGTAAAGAGTTAATATATATTTTCATAGGGCAGATGAAGACATACTATAGAAAGGACATACACATGATAATTTCGGAAAATAAATAAAGACAATATCTTTACTACAGGAAAACCGAACAAACAAAACAACGGAATTCCAAATATTTTTTCAGTCAGTTTACTGTTTAATTCGAAATCGTATGAATCGTAACACAAGGAGGACAGGAGTTGTAATAAATAAAACATAAAACATGAACAGAAGATAAATTGCACAAGAACTGGAAATGACCTTGAACCAAAATGCCGTAAAGGTCAGGGGATTTTGTTACAGACAGCGGAAAGATGCGCAGCTTCCGGGACAAACAAAAGGGAGGTAAGTTAAGAGAAACACATTTTTACAAGCGATTCTGTACAGTGATATTTAAATAAAACATATATACTTGAAGGATTTTTTCTCTCGCTGAAATCGCGTTTAATAATGAAGTTGGCATGGATAAGCCGGCATTATACATACAGGAAGATGTTACTTTAGTTTTTACAAGGGAAATGTATTTCATAGCAAACTAACTTGTAAACAAACTTAAGTTATAAAGCATTATTAAGTATCATTTGTACGTTTTCCCGCTGTACTTCAAACTGTATCATGCTGCATCTTCTCCCCTACACATATACTACACGGTAAATATATTTTAACACGAACAGGTCAGTTGGTGTCCATTTGCTATTTTAACACACACACTTTCATATAAACATCCACAGAGCCACACACAC
>JAVFBZ010000016.1:66117-101201 GCA_032466195.1 Katharina tunicata
CCATATCGTCCGTGGACACAAAAACGTCAAACCGAAAACGTCTGACACCGAAAACGTCTGACACAGAAAACGTCTGAAAACCACCAGAGACTGAAAACGTTAATCAAAGCGTCGTTATCTATACAGTTAATAAGACCGGAATAATTCCAATCGTCAAACAGTCCTGTGAAATGATTAATATCGACATGACAATTTGTACAAGACTCTGTGAACTGCAAAAGCAAAATAAAACCGACAGTTATTCTATAATTTATGCAAAATTAATTGTTTCGTAACTTTGTTATTTAAAGAAAAGCGTTTATCCAAAATAATAGGAGTTCATAACCTTGCTATGTTTTAAAAATCTTTTTATGTGATAATATGTATAAGCTATTGACAAACTTGCAAATCTTTTTGTTAGGTTTTGACAAACTTGCAAATCTTTTTGTCAGGTTTGGGCAATCTTTTTTATCTTCTTTACTGATAATGTCCGTTTTTATCCTAAAATGGTCGTTAGGTTTTTTGAAATCTTCCAGTCTTAGGGTCTTTTATGCTTTGGCGATCTTAATAATTTGCTCTTAATACTGCACCTGACGATCGTTATATTTTGATAATCCTGTAGTGTGGTTGTTGACTTGAGAAATGACCTGAACGCCAGTGTGTTGTAGTTTAACTCGTTATTCTCGGACGAGACTCCAGTGTCACCTATGCGACACTTGAAGCCAGTGTTGGCAGTTACAAAATCTGTCACCTAACCTGTATTCTGTTGTTGGAGAGACGCTGTTCATTCAGGTTCTAGGTAAACTGGACCTTTTCATAAAGTAATAAATAAGTATTAAATATCAAGATAACATCAGCGTTCCAGGTGAAATATTTGAATGTAAAGCATTTCGAAGGTCGAAATGGGTGCAGACGAATCAAAACCAGAGTTGTTTTTTTTATAATTTTCACGATTGAAAAGTCAGCTATATGTTCAATGCTGAAGAAAGTATATATATATACATATATACCTGTAAATAGCTTTTAAAAAAAAGGGCTGATTTCGTGTCACTGTGGCAGTTTTTCCGGTAGAGAAAGATTCGCAGCTTTACTTGGATGAAAATTCGTGGTCGTTCTGTTGTGGGCCTCTATAGCTCAGTCTGTACAAATTCTGGGTTCGAATCCCGGTGGAGGCATGCAGAATTGTCCTTCTCTACATTTATAAATATATACCTGTACGCAAAGAAGATGGGTTGTCCTTATCGAACAGTCCACGTATATTGGTTGGCTGAACAACTTAACTTGATCCTCTTGGGAGATGAATTGACCTCTCAGTAAACTGTGACTTGTCGTGATGATGATTTCACTTTTAACAAACAGAAGTCACTAGGCTGTCCTACCCTCAAATATGTGCGTAGCATTTAGCGAAAGTTGAAAGCAATAATTAATGGTCAAGCTGATCGAAAAAGAACAAAGGTTCAGTGGTATTTTCTTCGTGTTAACTTCCGTCCGAGCTTTGACACAGACGACAAAAATAGGATACCCCGAGGATATCTTATGGTTTATGTAAGATTAGTAGATTTCAAGCAGTTACACAGTTACATTGCGAATGTAGATATACAATCGCTGTTGTCAATCCCCACACGAGCATAAATAAGTGGCAATTGGTCCAAACTACAGGGGATTTGTCCATATATATTTGCATATACACAGACATATATATATTTGCTTTAGCAATAAACAGTTGGTCCATATATGTCTATTGATGTTGCATGTACCAATGCATTAGGCAGTCAAATATCAAATAAAGTCGTATTGAGTTCCAGTTTACCAATGTCTCACATAGACATTTTGCTATGCCGCACTCACAAACATGTATGCCGCATTCGAGTCCTTGTACATGTCTCGCATTTGACCCGGCAGCACCAATGGAAAGTACAACTACATCGTTCTTTGTGGATATATGTCTCAGTTTTATAGCCTCGGCCACAACACATTAAATCACACCCATCAACGCCGATAGATGTCGCGTTGCATTCTCTTCCGGTTGTTCCACTGAAACCAGAATTTGAATTTTCCGCTGTACAAAAGTCCGGTGAGTTCTCGAAGTAAACTAAATCTTTTCTTGTTGGTGGCTTGTGGAGGGGGTTCACAGGGATGAACCTAAACCTTTTAGGACTCGGTGACCTGTTGCTGCCATCGTTTCCTGTAATAAAACAAAAATATTTGAATTTTTATTTCTCCAAAAAGTTTACCAAAAAATTCGGTTTAAGACACATTATGTACTAAATGTGTCAAACCGATATAAATCAATCTCCTTATATTGGTAGTATAAATTGTAATACGAATTATTCCATATACATGACTTTTCAAGAATTCCAAATTACAATTCGTGTTAAAGCATCACCAGAATTCGGTACCAGGCTCCGCAAAGTTTATACCTCGACAAGTATCAATTATTTCTTAAGATACTGAACATAACTTTTGAGCCATAAAACAAAACGACCCCTATATTGGAAAAGACATATAATTGAATTAACAGGCCTGTCTGGATTGTTTTATGCCAGATAGTTATTGCCTTTGAGCTAAATCAAAATTTGCTATGAAATTGGCATCTTAGGTAATTTACTCTTCTTGTTAAATTTTATTTTTGCACTATGCTTTGCATCCTATGTTCAAAAGGTCAGGTTATAAAACAGTGGTATGCAAACTTCTTTCATTTTTTGTTTAATTCAGGGTTACAATATTGTTCCAGCCTTCTTATGTTAATAAATAAAATCAGTCATGTAGACAAAGGTTACAATGTGGCAGCAACGTCGTGGCTGATTTTAACACTAGAAAGCTAAAAACTTTAATCTTGCGGTAAATCGTTATTTCTTTAAATAATGCAATATAAATATCTGATACACTAGATACAAAAGACTTACACGCGGAATATTAACCATAGTGATATGAGGATAACTTCATTACGAACACGAAGCCAGACGTCTATGACATGTTACTTGCCATAACTTTTTATTGTAAAGACATAGGCCAGCCATTTGGACTTTTATCAAACGTTATTATCAAATTGAATTAGCTTGTTAGCACATAAGACTTAGGAATTAATTGGGTAGGGTTTTTTTTTTATAGAGGAAGCCATCGATGGTTGATGAGGCATCATCGCAAAGGTAAAACACTACAACAACAACAAGAACAACAAACAGAACAAGGAATTTATCAAGCAGATACGCAGAGCAAAACAAAGCGACGCACGCTGGAAGATAACGCCGGAAAAGCTTCAACGAAATGCGCATGCGTGAAGCCAGATTTTATAGAAATTTATGGGGAGATTTAAAAGAATTGAAAACGAGGCCAGCGACTCTTTCGTACGCTTGCTTTCTTCAGAAATATAATGCATTTCTTTCCTTTGCTCACATTTTGTTATATTCTATGAATTATTAAGTACAATATTATCACTTCTTGCTGATAGATGTAATTCCTTACGAATGAAAATCGTTAATTTTGACAACACATGCGTAATATAGATAGTTAATGCTACGTTGTTATTTGACGAAGCAATTGTCAGTAACGTTATTTAGAACGCTATATCTCAATTATAAAAATCAAGCAAGAATCATGTATGTAAACAGATATTATTATCTATGATATGTTGTACTGAAATGAGCAATATTACTGATTATGAGGCACCGAAAGCTACATCTATTCGACCTGAATATCCAGTTCGTACCACATTTGCATAACGAGGATACCTGGAATTCTTTCGAGATTTGGTTTGAAGCAAGCACTTTTTAAAATAATTTGTAAGCCATAACTGATGAATAAATGCTAAAACAAGCGTATGAAAGAGTCGGCATTGAAAGATGATAGGGATAGAAAGGGTTAAATAGGCGGGCAATAAAACGCCTCCTGTCACTGAGGTAACGAAGGGGCAGGGTTTGTCAATTGCACTGACCTGATTGGGAGATGGCTCTTCCGGCATTACCTAATATGGAAAGAAACATATACACACTCAACATTAGTCAAGTACAACAGAGGTTGGAGACTGGGATGATTGGCAGGTTGAAACAGGAACCCCACATATATTCAGAGAAAAGAGGCAAGTTTCTTTTTTCTTGAATTCATTTAGATAAAAGCAGAATTGTTGAACTATTAGTGGGTAAAAGATATCTACAATAGTGAAATATGTAGATACCCGCAAAACGTAACTGGTCTTAGAATTTAAGAAACTGCGAACAAGTAAATAGTGTTGTAATAAAAGTAAATCTTGTTGTAATAAATAACATATTTCGGCTTTATCATGCATCATCGTTTAAACATACACGTTTATGTTTAAACGATGATGACATTAAAAAGCTGATATTTTTGATATATATGCCAACATGACTTCCTTGTTCAGAGTTTCTCTTATTCTATGTTACTCAAAACTGAACAATGTAACTGGTCTCTTCGGGAGTCGATAGCCATAATAAAGCATTCAATTGATCACATCATATATTTAAAACAAGGAAGCCAAATCCAGATCAAATTTGAACATAATTTTAAATACCTAATGTGAAAGAACTCGGATGAAGTTAAACTGAAAGTTTCAAAATATCAATATAGCTGCCACGAATAGACAATGTGTCGCCAACACGTTGTATATTTAAGAAACGATCAAATGGGACTGTTGTAAACAAAATATCGATTTATAGTATCGAGTCTATAAGAGCTCTTGCGTGTATAGAGATAGTAAAGTGGGGTAAAAAAAAGACACTTGACGAATATATTGTTTTACTGATCTTCGGCCAATCGTTGTGTTCTTAATTCTCTTCAACCCATCCTCTTAATCTGTAAATAAGTTTGTTTGGAATTTCGGAACGAAAATTGTTACAAACAGGACTGTGTAGGCCAACAGATTGAGCAATTCTCAAACTGTGCCCCTATTACGGTTGCGGTTGATAGTTAAAATGGGTCTTAAGCCAAACACGTAAAGACTGAAAAGGAATTTAGATAACTGTCTTAAGTGATTTGATTAACAATGTTTAAATTAGAGAATGTCGTCATAATAGAGTTTGGTTGTTAATTTCTAAACGACTGGATCATGTTATGAGCTGGGATGACTTTGTTTCTGACTTCAGACCCTCATTTAACTAATCTTTTCTCTTGGTCGCGAAATCGCCTAGAGCTTATCTAGATTAGGCGCAGTATTTGATGGAGCTCCGCGCTGTATCCGCGTCTGGAGGTTATTCGAGAAAGGCGGCAGGTCCGCAAGCGATTATAATCCTTGGACCTGTTCACACAAGCGCGCACTGTCTTCCTCTAATACTGTATTGTTGCGCGCCTTCATCGACAAGGGATTAAGATAGCGCTGGGGCAGCGAGTGTGATTTCTGCGCGGATTGCGTCCGACCTTAATTAGTCAGCAGCCGAGTGGATTTACGCTAATCTCTGACCGATTATCGATAGCCGAATAGTCTGCATACCTTGAATGACTCTAGAAGCCCCGTCAAAGCGATCCTTGAGAAAACCTCCTATCTTGCGGAAGGTGGGTAACCTCATCCAGCAGGTCTTAATTGTGCAGCTCCCTGACATACCATGACACTTGCAATCTTGTGCCATGTTGGCTCGGACGTGCTGAAATATAAAATGAAACACCATTAATTCTGTTTACTTGATTGTTCACCCAAGGAAAATATGTATACGCATAAACAAGACAAATTTAGCTTTCAATACAAACATATAGTTCTTTGTGTGTTAAAAATGTGGACTGAAAGTACAGCTAAGCCTATTACTGATTTGAAGCTATTCTTTGAGAGAACTAAGATCAGAGTGTTGCATTGTAGAGAATATAAATTTATAGAATAATATAAATTATCGTTGAATAGTTCCAACGCTAAATTATACCAAACAGCAATCAAGTAATTAATTGTATTTTAATATAAACCTGAAAACATTTGTATTCACGTGTTGACTTTATATTTACAGACTATTCAGAATATCGGCTTCATTATTGCCGTTCTGGTCAGAAATTCCATATTAGCATGTCAAAACTTGACAGAAAAAGACTTGAAAGATTTTCTCACACTCTGTGAGATTTAATACAGTGTGTTGTTTACCACACACGTTTCTTCATAATGAAAACCTCGGTGTGCGTTTCTATCCTTTATTGTGTTACATTAACACCAAATTGACAGCACTTAAAATAGAGTCCATTTTCACTCTTTTGGGAGCGTATTATCTGGAGTTGTGCTTTCATTTGAGAATCCACAAAGGCGTCTAAACAAATTTTCAGCGTTTTTATGTAGTATTGTATTCACAAGCACTTGTCGCCTGACTAACTTTAAATTGCCGTATTTGTGTATGACCATTTACTTGCCAATAAGGTAAGAAACATCTCGAAAGCGATACGTTTTTATCGCTTTCATATTATATATATGAAATACTGAAACTGTCTCCTAGTATCAAAATCGTCAATAACATAATGAAGTAAGATCAATGCTCTTGCTTAATACACACGGAGAGAATTGAACCACTTACTTCAACACTTCCATTACACGATGTTCTTGTTCAGACAAAACAACAGTAAAAGAAATTTATAACAAAAGCCAGAAAAAATAACATAAGCTATGACCTGAGCTTTTAGGTAAAAAATTCACACACTTTCAAACGCAGACCACTTAAAACGTCGAGAATTGTATTCTTCGTTTGATGTATTTAATTTCTTTATAGTCGTCCCCTTTTTGCAAGTTTGTTTCCCTGTGAGGTAACATTGAGGGCCCTAACCACCCACGATGGGGCCCCTCGGGGTACTACCAGTTACATGACTAACATAAGATGTCCCTAATCACCGAATGTAGGAAAACAAAACAAAACAGTTATCGGCTTTCAGACAAGCTTTCAAGTCTATGTCCAGCCATCAGACAGTGATTTATGTTATAGACAAGCGGAAATCCATCAAGGCTCAAACGAAAAGACAATTTTTAGCGAATACGACTTTAATAAAACAAGCTCTCTTCTGTGTTGTGTGGGCCTATCTGAAATCGTATGTTATCGCCAACGTCTAGAGTCATGGTGATGGGTAAAACAACTTTATGTTAAACATACAATAATAAAACTCGATTTGCCATGGCCCTTTGCGCTGTGAATTTGGAAACTTTGCTGCACAGCACCTTTTTCCTCGCTGTCAATGTTTTGTATGTGGTCATATTTTTTTGTCACTAAAGTGTGGGGTGTGACGGTGTTTATTGTCCATGACGGTGAGGTGTGACTGTGTTTGTTGTCCATGACGGCGGGGTGTGACGGTGTTTGTTGTCCATGACGGCGTTGTGTGACGGTGTGTGAGTTGTCCATGACGGCGGTGAGTCGCTGATGTTTGTTGTCCATGACAGTGTTGTGTGACGGTGTTTGTTGTCCATGACGGCGGGGTGTGACGGTGTTTGTTTTCCACGACAGCGTTGTGTGGCGGTGTGTGTTGTCCATGACAGCGCGGTGTGACGGTGTTTGTTGTCCATGACGGCGGTGAGTCGCTGATGTTTGCTGTCCATGACAGTGTTGTGTGACGGTGTTTGTTGTCCACGACGGCGGGGTGTGACGGTGTTTGTTTTCCACGACAGCGTTGTGTGACGGTGTTTGTTGTCCATGACAGCGTTGTGTGACGGTGTTTGTTGTCCATGACAGCGTTGTGTGATTTTGTTTGTTGTCCATGACGGCGTTGTGTGACGGTGTGTGTTTTCCACGACAGCGTTGTGTGACGGTGTTTGTTGTCCATGACAGCGTTGTGTGACGGTGTTTGTTACCCATGAAGGCGGTGAGTCGCTGTTGTTTGTTGTCCATGACGGCGGTGAGTCGCTGGTGTTTGTTTTCATTGACGGCGGAATCTGATGTTTTTTGTTGTCAATTTGTTTCGCACTTTTTACTAGCATGCCGTAATTTGATAGTAATTACCTTACGAATGTCGTAAACCCCAATCAAACAAACACTGAAATCTGGCCTAGAATTATACTTGAATATACACAAAATAATTTGAAGGAGATCAGTTGTTTGAAGTTCATGTTTTGAAAAAATGGTTTCTTTGTTTAGGACATAAAGCCGACACGAAGCCGTGAATGAAGACTGCATTTGGTCAGTTTGTTGTGCGTAGTTTGCTGATTGTAGAAGAAATTATTTTTGGTCAAAGTGCACTAACTTTGGCAAATAAAAATGTAAACCTATGAATTTGGTCTCGTTTCAATTGCACTACATTTTGGCAAGCAATCGAAAGAAGAAAGAAACAATCTGTTCATATCACATTACTAACTGTCCGAGTCGATTACCTCTCATCAACACTGGGTCGAGAGGAAGAAGAGAGAAGGCTGTTTTAAAGCAACATTTTTAAGGCTACCTAGACCGCATTTAGATCACGGCACGTTCTGGTGTTTTTATATGGAAACACTAGATACCGGAATTTTGATCGAGACGTTAAGATACAATTTTTTTTTGGTAAGAAACAGCATTATTTTGTCGCACGAATAAATGTGTTTTTATAAGACACCTATATAAAGATCGAGATCGTTTTCCTCTTGACGTGTCTATTCCGTCATTTTACTAATTGAAAATACCGTTTGCGACCCATCAACAAAATATAAAAATGCGATATAAAGTTTAAATGCATGGCAAGTTGCTATGAAGTTATCTTAATGTCATGTCCGTAAAATGAGGTGTTATGAAAATTCAAAGACTTATAATGCATACTGATTTGCTGCTTGTTTATTATTGGTTATCATTTATTATTGTTAATTATTTTTCAATAATTATTCTTCTTTTGTACTGAACCAAGTCTTTATCCTTTCACAAAAATCTAAGAGCTTGTCATTATAATGCATTTTGGTATATTTTGATAAAATAAAAAAGTGTCATCGTAAATGGGGTCACGCCGTTAAGGAGATTTAACTGGACTTTTTTCAAGCAAATTCATCCAGTGTTCGCAAGAACGACAATCCAGTTACTAATCGAACAACATCATGTGATATATGAAAGTTTGTTTACATAAACTTAAACAATTTAATGAAATATATTTTGTAATAAGCGTTAGCTTACCATTCGCCCAGCCTCATTGTTGTGTAAATTCATCATGTAACGAAAGTCCCTTCCTTTTTCCACCACATCGACAAACTTCCGGGCAAATTTGTTGCCGAATTTTATATTATCACTGCAACCACCCCATTCCCAATCTCTTCCGGTTGGCTGTTTACCCGTCAGGCCACACGAGCACGTCAGGATGCTCCCTTCTGCGCATCCTCGAGCCACTGAATGCGCCACTGCTGAACTCGTGATGGCGTAAACGAATGCTGTTTCACGACATCCTGCAAGTTAGAGAATAGTTAAATTTAATGTTTAGTTTATCTTGAGTAGATTTTTTAATTTGGCTAGCTGGTTTGACAAATCTGGGGTGTTGAATTCGCCGATCAAGTCAGCGTAAACTTATCGAAAATTACAAAACATTATTAATACGCATGGCTATTTTCGATGTTTATAAAAGAAATAATACTCTATAACTAAAACAAATTAAACATTTAATTCTGAGGATTATTTGCGATGGAAGTAAGACTTAGCACTCGAGTTATATTACTTAACTCTATTCCTTAAGTAAAGAACCTTTGCGCCTTTTTGTTGAAGTATTAGACAATGTAATTAACATTGTTTAATCGAAGCAAAACAAAAACTTCCATCTGGTTGTGAGTGTTCTCGCTACAATATAACAAAATGCCAGCTGAATGATTAAAGGGGGCCGTCGTCGCACGACCTAGGTATCTGTCGCCCTGTAGTTAAGACAACTAGGGTGAGAATTGCCCCTCAAAAGCCACCGGTTTTCAGAGGTACCATATTGCTAAGGTTTGACACAATAGGTGAAATTTTATAGGTCACAGCAACAACGACAGTTGTAGACGGTTTCGTATACACTTCAATTTTAGTGAATGTCATTTTGAAGCGGGTACCTTTGACACGCAATCCCACTTCAGAGGGACTGAAACAGCGGTTAGTTTTGAACAAACAGCGACTGAGTACTAAGCGAACATAGATATAATGCCGAGTGTAAATACATGAATGGATTGTTTGGCCGCAGAATAATCACATTATTTATACGTTTGTTTGATCGCGAACGCTTGTTAGAAGCTTAAAATCACTTTGATCTTTTAATCTATCGTCCCAAATAATACCCAGAAGTATATTATCCAAGAATCACTTCTTCCTAAGAGTTTATGCAATTTAAGGGCCATAAAGTCTAGCGTGTTTTGTTGTGCAAATTGATAATCTACGACTGTGTAAGAAGAATTTTGCAATTTTTCAAGAATGAGACCCTTTCGGAAATCGAACCCTCGCCCTCACTCGCACGTCCTCGAATGTACGATCATCGCCATTTTGGCCGGAACCTTTTCACACCCTATTGATAACACAGCCAATGTACACAGATTCTATATTTGTTTTACCTTTAGAACATCCTGTACTCCTAAACGAGACTTTATGCATCAAAGCCGTATGAAATTCGATCGGTTGTAACCCGTGTCTGCTTATGTGTTTATTTTGCATAAGGCGGTAAATAGGTTCGGCGAAAGAAATGTAAAACTTTTAGGAGTATTCATACACCTACATGTATCCCGGACGAGCTTAGTGGTGATAGCACAAAAACGAGAATCACGCGCGAGGTTTAGCCGATTACCTCGACCTTCATAGAACAAGCACCTGTTTTTAAGCAGTAAACATTTGCATCCAATACGACAAAGTTAACGGGTCGCGTATTAATACCATCATGGCCACCTTGTAAATGAGGTGAACATCTACCCCAGAGTTTGACGTCTCAAATGTATACTTTACTTTGTTATGTTCAACACAATTTAAAGATAGTATGGTGGTATCTTTGTTAAGCGAGGTGGCGTGTTTCTTAAGTTAGGTGATGTCTTTAGTTCGGTGGTGTGTTTCTTTAAGTCGGTTCTATGTTTCTTTGGTGTGAATGTGTGTTTCTTTAGTTGGGTGGTGTGTTTCTTTAGTTGGGTGGTGTTTGTTTCTGTGGAAATGGTTTTCTTTAATAGGGTTCGCGCGTTTCCTTTTCGGTTTTATGTCTACATGTAAACTAAAAACAAGAAATTTAGAATGTTCACTTTTTTTTATTTATGTACATGGAGACCCCAATACTCATGCATGAATGAAGTTCGGATGTGCTGGACCCGGTGTAATTGATATGACCGTATATGCTTCCATAGATCAGCAAGTTCTGAACGGGAACACTGTGCAACATTAAAGCTTCTTTCATCTAGAGTTGTTTGTGCATTAAGAACAAGCGGATCGATGTCCCCAATGAGTCTTTAACACGACTTAGCTGTCATCGCTGTCAGTAGAGACCTTCACGGTGGTCTAGTCTCTGAGTGTCGTGCTCATCTGGGCTCGGCTAAGTGTGTTACTTTGATGTTTGGCTATGAGCTACTCTATAAGTACGGGGATGGTTTTATGCTTTCAGAACTGGGAAGTTTTAACGGTATAAGAGACACTCTTTTACCCTGATTACGTCTTTGGTTGATTGATTGGCTGGGATTTTATGCCGTACTTAAGGTTATTTCACTTATATATATGACGGCGTGCCGGTCCAATTGGTGAAGGAAACCGCCCTAAGCAATGCTGGCAACATAGAAGACGCCATAATATATTTACAGGCCAAAATGTGTCGCCACAACAAATCGGCTTCCTGATGCCCTTTAGCTCAGACTGTACCAGGGCACAGGGACCTCCCACCCACCCACCTGCTTGATAACGTCGTTCTTCCAAAAACGATTATGCACGGAATAAACATATGTCCACACACCAGACTAACCGTGGTGTGTTTAGAACCTACGGAGAGGAATGGTTTAACACAGGATGGAGGACACAGTTCTGCGCTAAACGGCCCGGTATGGCCATGAACGGTATTAATATAAGATTTCAGATCCTGGATATTATTTGTGTCAGTAGCGGCCGAACTCCACCACCCCCACCCCCAACATATCAAATCTACAATGAATTTTCTTGAATGTTTTTTAAAAGGGCAATCTGAACCGAGCTAACGTTCCTTTTGACATGGCAGTGGGGATACTGTCCAACAGATCAAACGCTAGAAATCACTTAACAGAATGTGGCTGTTCTGTTTATACTGCCTACTGTTGGAACATACGGCCATCATATACGTAGAATACCATTGAACAAGAATTTAAACATCTGTCAACCAATCAACTATATTACAGGTTTATGCTAAAATATTCTGTTTTGCTGAGTTTGAAAATAACTAAATCGTCCATGCTAATATCGAGCTGACATTTCACTTGGTCTAAATGGCTGTACTCTATTGGGCTAACCACAACAAAAGGAGAAAGCCGTTTAAATATGCGACCAATCGAACCTCACAGGGTTAAGATTGCTTCGGGGCAGACAGGGGCTTTTTAACAGGGATATAATTCTAATGTATGCGGAAACCAAAGGACAACGTCAATACAGTGTTAACAAAAAATATATGTTTTATCTGATTCACATAGGCTAAAATGAATAACAAATGAGTAAATCGTGTTGACACAGGGATGTGGAAGACCAAATGTGTTTTATTTACAATTTGCTTTGAAAATAAAAGTCTAACTATAAGAATATTTTATATAATGGTACTCTTGAACATTACACTTTTCTATGGGTGAAAACGTCTTTACGTAGTAACAATTCTCATTTCGGCTGAGATTCTAAAAACGTTCTAAAGCTGGGAACGGTTTTAAGATATAAACCAGGTTGAGAACTGTTTTAGGATCGAAACCAAAATGTTGCACTGTAACCAAAATAAAGAAGTTGTCATCCATTAAGAAGTGTGCTGATCATTATGTACGTTAACTTCTTGGTGGCTATAATACGGCAACATCTGAACCTAACCAATATGGCCAGAAACTAAATATAACCAACGGTTAACTAATTGTATTTCGTAAATATGTGGCCTATTTTGTAAATTGATGATGCTTCGTTTTTATTTTATTCACTGTCTTTCCGTCGAAATTCTGTTCCTAGGAAATGCCCTAAAGATGTTAGTGTATGCAAAAACAACTTTACTGTGTGAATTATTGTGGGCTTTATCGTATGACAAATGACAGTATATGAAGGCTTACAGACTTATTGAGAAGAAGCACAATTAATAGCTCGTTATAAGAGCATCAAAATGTCACTTTTATATTAAGAATCCTGTCACTATTTCTTCATAAATATAGATTTCAATTTCGGGCCGTACACACAAAGGGAAAGTTATTTAGACGGTCAAGTACCATTGAGTCCACTTTTCGCATTGTATGAGTGGCTTTGTGGGCGAGTTCAAGTCACACTTTTAATACATACCAAAACTGTAGTGGCGAGCAGACGTCAGACTGCTAAAGGAAGTTTAAATGTTCTAATAACTTTGATGGCAAAATGTAATAAAAGATCAATGGCATTTTTATAATACGAGTGTGGATGCTGTCTTTCTGGCAGAATTGTACCAAATAAGGTATGATGTGATGTTTCACTTTTTTCAAAATATCAATTATTTTCCTGTTTAAATGTTTCAATACTGCGAGACATTAGGACATCGGTGTCTTGGTGGTAGTGATATTCAGCTACATGGTTATTCGCCATGGTTCGATGATTCGCGATGAATGGTATGAACCTCTAGTATAACCTAACTTATTGACTCGGACATGATCGGGCTATTTTACTATAACGTGACACATATTTTCTTTTTCTCTGCTTTTGTGGAATTTCTTCCGACCTAATGCTAAGAACCACTCCCGTTTCACACACTCTCACCTCTATAAGAAGTGTCAACTTCACCTTTCCCAAAATATTACGTCAAAATTACGTACAAAAAAAATACGTACTAAAGTTTAACATCATATCGATAATATTTTTTGAGCATTTTGAGCTAAGAATCGTCTCACACTTAGGTGATGAGAGATTCGTATTCAAGAACTGTTTATCAACAATTTCTTCGAAGTAATAATGAATGAAGTTTGACATTTCTTTATCCAATACCCTACGGCCAATGAGATCTTAGCTTAAATCAGTTCTAAGAGGATTAATGAGTCCAGAATCAATTCAAAGATATAAAGTACATCCTTCGTTGTCATTAATTGTATAAAACCATGTTCTTACTGTTTGGATTTTTTGTCAGTCGAGTGAAATCTTAGTTCAAAAGAGAAATTTGTTGAGCCTATCTTTCTTCAATGGTTATAGAATTCATTCATAGTCATTCTTTGAGTGAGTAAAAAAAAAATCAGAATTAAATTTTCAGTTTCAAGAGGATAAGTGGGTCCAGAATTAATTAAAGCAGGTAGAAAATATTTCCTGTCTGTTGTGTGGTCGTCGGTTTTATCAACAAGTGTAGAAAACTATGTTGTGACACGGAATTTTTTTATCAACCGTGTGAAACAGTCATTTTTAGAACTAACATACCTATTGCGGTTTTGTTCTTCAAAAGTTAAAGGAAATAAATATATAGTGACTGATTCGCGTTGTGTGAAGTCGCTGTCACAGTAAGGAGGATATACATACATTACGGACAGACATGGCTACCTGAACATTCCAAAAGGCACAAATTTATGCGCCAAAGAAACCTACCGCAAAACGAACGATTGCTGATGTAACGCTATTGTGCGAGAAACGAATAAATGATTTGAGATTGTACTAAGAAATGGGATAGGGCTGAAGCGGTACTTGGAACTCTATGGTCTCTAATTAGGAACCACCATGCGGTTAGTACGTATATGGGGTGAACATAACTCTGACAGCCCTCCCGGTTTGTCACGCTCTCTCCCCTGGCGAGAAGACAGTCTTGTACCGTGCTTTGGCACGCGGTGATTATAGATAATCTATTACGCCGACAACAGAAACGTAGCTTTTGGGGTGTTCGAAACTAATCCTAGTATTACGTTACAGACCTTTACTGGATATTACGGTGTTAAATACCCTGAGCTATTGAGAAACGCTGACGACCCATGAACGCTTCATTCTGTAATCAGTACAGATATTATGTGTTAAAATACATTAGTTTTTGTTCTCTTGTCGTACCCATTGACAATTGGTAATGTTTATTAGAATTTAAGAACAGCTTTAAGGAGATAATGACTAGGTGTTGTAAACACGACACCGTCTATCACGGTACCCCAAGAGTTCACCAGACAACCTCCCTTACATTAGACTAGCCTATAGGCCTATGTTATTTAGGGATGGCACTATAAAAAATATTCTTGTAGTCGCGATTGACACCGGAATCGAACTCGCGACTCGGACTCGGTTATTCAGATCTCCACTATCATGATAACACTTAAGCTCACTAGAAAACCTCTCCATGTTAACAACTGTGGTCAATTGTTTTGGGAAAGAAGGAATATGTTTATTTCGTTAAGTCTTGTCTGAGACCCGTACTTAGATCGAATTTGTTACCAACAACAAGCCACGAAAATTGAGACAGTGACTATTAACATTATTTTCATTATTTCAAAACTACCTTCAAAATATAGTTGTGGGCTAAGTCCCATGCGCGAATCGATATTATGAAGCCCTGAACCTGATACCAAACTGTCATCAGTAAATGCGACCACCCACTCTAGATAACCCAGCCAACTAGCCCTTCGTAAAGTACGGTTGCTAGAGTCGAGGCAAAGCAGATTTCCAATCCATGCCCAAGGCGACATTGATGTTTTCTGTAATTCTCGTAAAGAGCGTGATTAGGTAACAGTGCTATATGATTACCGATTGTCGGAACGACCAAGTGGGTAATGTTTGTGTTAAAAACGTACAATACATATTGACACGTATTCTTATTAATCGTGTTTCTTGACAGTGAAAAACGGCCTGGTGGTAGCATTGAAAAGGTTTATTTGTATTCTTATCCCCTATGGAAATTTCACTAGGAACAATATTTAGTGTAGGACTTACCTTTTTGTAAAATCTTTCCAAAAATTGAACCACCATGGCTGTCATCGGAAGTGGGACAATTCCACTTCCGGTTTTGAAATTGCAGTTGGCATTCATCAATCGCCATTCTTGCTCCTTTGGCTACGGCTAATATAGTACCGGGATTTTTTGTCACCAGGCGGCGCTGTCGACGAGTAAGTTGTTGTAAGCTGGGATTAATAAATACTGGCTCCGTAGGCCCCAAAACATCATTTGTGGAATGACCCATTCGGGCTAGAGTCCTGTAATAAAAAGATAAATAGATGAACTCATATTTGATATCTGGGAATTTTTCAAGAAAATTGAATTAGTGTCAAACGTCTGTTTGTTCTAGAAAACTTGTTATCAACCTTGTGTCAGACAAAAAAGGAACCAGTTTATTAAAGTTATTGAATTTCACGAGATTCTTATAACTAAACAAAATATGGATATAAATAGAAGAGAACTTTAGGGAAAAAACATATATGTCGTATGACACATTTGATTTTTATCATTTGACTGAAAATAAATGGATAAAAGGGCTAAAGAAACAAGTTCGACTGTGGGACATAGATATAGAACATGAGCTTAACTCCAGAAACCACCAAAAAAAATCAAAAAGTATTTAAAGAATTATAAACGATAGAAAGAAAAATAAATTTTACACGTATTCCTTTGAAATGGGTTTGAAGGCATTGTTCGGCTAAAGTCCGTCAAGCGGTTTTCCATCAATGAGGACAATACCTGTGCAAACAACTGTTGGGAAACCGTTGCCCTAACTGGATGAAGAGTTCGGATCAAAACATATCTATGTGTATCTAGCGTATAACAATCAGTGATGATAACTACACTTATCTGGTTATAAGTCAATATGATCAAGAAAAAAGGAGTTGAGGACAATGGGGGCAGTTTGAAAATGGGTCCAACAGTGAGCCGACACGCCCGGCGTGCCATTTGTTAGTATGTTTATCTAATGAATTCCGTCTAGCTTCTCTGCAAAATACTTCAATGTCCCATGTGCCAATAAAAACAAGTTTCTCCACGCTCATGTGATAAGGAGATGCGTGCATTTGTTGTGAATTGTTTGGCGAGCTGGGAAAAATTAGATTTAGTTCAGTTTTGATGTTTACCAACTTGACTTTTAGCCCTTCCATATTTATTTATATTCAGTAACAATGAACATACGAAGTAGGTAAAATTTACTTAGGAACGTACTTCTCGGCATAAGCGAATTTGATACTAAGTGTACAATTTTCAGTGAATTGTTTGAAAATAAAAACTAGATTCATCTCCCACGCCTATAAATTCTCTTTGTTTTCGTGTCTTTCTATTAGAACAATTCAAACTATTTTACACTTCGTGCACCCTTCTCCTCAGCTGAAACATTGCTCAGAAAACTGAGAGTCTGGTGTGGAATATTAACAATTAATCTTTCAAGTTTTATAAAAAAAAATATGTGTGAATTTTGAAGTTTAATTACCAACTAAGCACCAAATGTCTGAAAGATTTAAAAACAATAACTACTTAAGCGCGTCAATGAAGTTGGCAAACCTGATGATTTTAGAAAAAGTCCGGCTTTTGGCCGATTATTAAATATACTACTTGAATATTTCCCTTTCAAATAAAACGGGTAGCATCTTTTGTGTGAAGTGATCAGAACAGATTTATGTCCATCAAGATAAAAATCAATATAATTTAGCTTTTGTTGCAACAGAACAGGAATATATATAACTTATCATTTGGTGCAACACCTTATGCCCACCAAGAGAAGAATAAATATAACATAGCCTCTGTTGAAACAACGAATTTATGCCCATCAGAATAAGAAAAAATAAAATGTTAGCCTTTGTTGAAATCACGGATTATATCCGTCGAAAACAAAGAGTAAATATAAAATATAGCCTTTGTTGAAACAACGAATTTATGCCCATCAGAATAAGAAAAAATAATCCTACGCTTACTACAACAGCGGATTTATGTTCGTAAGAATACATATAGCTTGATCTTACTTGAAATAACAGATTTATTCTAATAGAACGAGAATACATATAACTTAGCTATGTTGAAACAAGGGATTTATGTCGATCGGCAAAAGGAAAACATTCCTCAGCATCCATTGGAACAGAAGAAGATAACCCCAAAACTCTGATATACGAGCAAAGTTCAAACAAATTCCAATATGGCTATTCGAATATATACTAAGTGAGATTTATCTCGTTCCTAATATTTAACTCGCTCTGCTCAGACCAGATTTCTGGGTAAACCACACTGTATTTACTTAGGCTGTCAGACCACATCAATAAATTCTGATCTATGGTATTGCTTTACTGCTTAATATTCAGTTAATGCCAACTGTTTACGTCTCAATCCAATTGTAAAACATTTCGGCTTTTTAAGATGGTACAATAAGGACGTGTTTTAACCATTCAAGGCATGCCAGGTTTCTCGCAAATGGATAAAATTAAGGTGAGTGGGAGACATTAAAGTCTATCCAGGCTTTTTGATACCGTCAAGATAATGGGCGCGTGGGATGTATTGAGAGGACTATTGCAAAACTACAAAAACGTCAATGTTATTTCTGATAAACAATTCTGCCTTTTGATACAGGCTATTTGGGGAAGTCTCGGTACAGCCCTAATCCAGCGATTGGTTGCCAAGTTACTGAAGCGATGCAGACAGTTAGCCTTAATCTCTAAAAGTTGGGGTTTTTTTGTACAATTTTGGTGCAACGAGTATAAATAATAGAGCTATAAGAAAACATGAAAGTTATTGAAATAGTAGCGAGTAAACGTACTTTCAAAACAACGAGAACTTGAATCTTGTCAGTACAAAGTCAGAAAAAGGCAATTTTATTAAATGACGATTTTTTTTTTGCTATAGAGCGATGCGCTTCTTATACCGATTTACGACTCCGTTGTTGATACTATATAATCATATAAGTGGTGTTATTAGCTTGAATATAACTTAATAAGAGTCGCTGATTTAAGCAATGTTGCACGCTCTTTGTTGATTCAAGTTCAGAGATGCCATACGTGGGATACTGTGGGATCGATTTAAGATGCTGTTGATTCTATCTTGATTATGGGAATATATTCGTAATTTCCTTTGAGACGTTGATGTTAAAGTAGAATCGGAATGAACTTTGGGCTGCCAATGTTATAAAAACAACAATGAAAGTTGTTTGGAAATAAAGGAAAATGATTACAGTGATACTCAAATAAATCAAATAAGTTTTATCACAGTAATGATCATATTATCCTGATTGAAAATGTTAGCGAGTAGGCTGTTGTTCTGCGCGTGCGTTGTTATAGCAAGTTGTTCTGTGATATACAAACATATTCTGTGATATAACAAAAACATAACTTTGATGGATTTCAACTTCTGGGTAGATTGATAAGCCATAACGTCAATAACCAAAACAAATTAATATGGTTGTTCTTTCACAATTTAAGTATTTTCAGTTGAGATTTGTATTCAGTAATCATTGCTTGAAAACGTTCTAAGCAATCTATATACATAGAAGTCGAAAATCCATCAAAATTATGTGTTTGTTGCGTTCCCAGCTTCTAAATGCCGCTTAAACAAGTTATATAGGAATAGGTGAGGGCATGCAGCAATTATCCAAAAACATCAAATGAAAGAGGTTTAAATTATAAAAATACGGGAACGGGCTCTACGTTAGAGAACTACAAAGTGAACGGTGTGTGAGAATATTTCGTTGATCACGTGTATGGCCATATTGCCTAAAGGGATAACAGTTTATTCTGCTTGTATTATTGGACCGCCCTGCTCATTTACGTTGGTGTTCTGATAAAAAATACAAAACCAATTATCTTAGCTCTAAAAACAGGCGTCTAGAAGCGACTCGATGTCACAGTAGATGGTGTATGACGACTCTTGATAGATAGATACACAGATAGAGTTGACGTATTAAAAGCATCCGAATCCGTACAGGCTATCACTGTTGATTTTAGACACACGAATATTATTTTGTTTGCGAATAAAATAAAGTGGTTGTTTAATATATATTAGCTGGGGAAAAGCGCGAGAAATATAACATATTTACACAGTCTTTTGGCTATGTTATTATTATATTGATATAATAAGAACTGAATTTATTTGTAAATGTATATACGTAGGCCCGCGCAGAATTCGAATCCATGGCCTTTATATATTTCACTTATATGACGACTTACATCTCGCCGGTGTATGGTGGAAAACCGGGAAGAAACCACCTCGTAAAATCCACTCCACGAACTCCGCAGCCACCGGAAAACTTGTCATATACCAAAGGTCCACAGGGGAAATCGAACCATATTCCGGGTATACAGTGGAGGGACTCCATAGTCCCACGATCAACCACGGAGCCACGGCTCATTGCTTAAAGTAACCTAAGAGTGTATTTCTATACGGTCACTGTTACCAATTTATTTGTTTGCCTTCGATGTTAAAAGTATCAAAAGGGAACATCTATATGGTCCCTTTTTGTTTAATTTGTTATTCAAATTTACTATAACAAGAAAATTGTTGTTAAAAGTAACACATACAGATTGTTGCTGACTGAATGTCTAGTTCAGATACATGGGCCTGCATCACTGAAATATTTGCGAATATGAATAGGACTTGACTATTTGTAGACAAGGTGTAATGTGTTAAATAGAAGGGGCTTATTTTCTATCAAATACGGATACATATCAATAGGAGTTCAACGGTCCACAACGCTTAAGATCTCTCTCATCGAATATTCATGAATTAAAACGGGCAATTTAGGTGAGCAAGCTAAGTAGATTATACACAATTTCCACTTCCGAGGAGCATGTGCCTCGCAGCTATTGTATAGGATTAAGAGGCCCTAGGCCCATCTCTTAATTCGCCTCTTATATATAACACTGAACATATTCAGCTTCCGTTGAGGCTAAAAATAAATCAATTAATTGCTTTCTTTATGAATTAAAGCTGTATTTCGATGGGGCAAATATATTGATAGGCGCTGTATGTTTTCAATAATTTTTTGAACGTGAGTGGCTGTACGGAAACACTCGATTGATTGGTGTATAACGCCATGCTTAAGGGTATTTCACTTATATGACGACGGTGTCTGCAACGAGAAGCAAACGAGTAACACAACCAAACAGTGTGAAGTGGAATGTTAATGGCTCTTCAGTGCTCTTCTGTTTCTACGAAACATAAGATTCGTTTGAAATATATTGCAAGAAGGTCTTTGTTATGACCGAAATGCCAGACATAGTGACAAATATAGGTATCAACGAAACAGTTGTTATAATGAAGTAATCTACAAAAGTCTATGTGCCCCACTCAAATTTTTAAAAATTAAATTTTGATTTGCAGTCGTTATAAAAAATCATATCGTTTCAATCAGTCTTTTAATTGATCCTCTGTTCGTCGCCAGATCCTCATTATATGTGAAATGCCCTTGAGTTCGACATTGATTAGTGACTTTTAATAAATTTGAAATTTGCAATCCGTCAGCGGATTACTGTTGCAACTAATACTATAACAATTGCAATATGCATGTATTGCCTTGTCCGTGGAGATGTATTTTCAGGTATCAGCGCATGTACCCTGATTGAGAAAGAGAAGCTCTTTGTTATTCTGATCCATTCTAACTTTGTTAATGCGAAATTAATATCATCGCGTATATACGTATAATAAACTCTACTGCATAATTAAATTTTTCCATTAAAAGATGTTTCTTTTTGTATAGTAAAAGAGGCTTCAGTTAAATAATTACGAGTGGAATCCTGAACCGTTCCCACCGTTACATTTGACATTTTATTCACGGAGTTTCACGATGTATAATAAGCGTTACAGTTCAATCGATTCTCTCGACAGATTATTTTTTTGATTGTTAACAACTGGTAAAGCATTTTAAATCACTTAATATAACGGGCCATCCGTGAAGTTTTTACTATCGTTTTACGTAACTATCTTACAGAAACGTTGCACCGATGAAAGTGAAATTATCAGAAAAATGCATTTGAACGTCTAGGTTAAGATGATAGCGATATACCTGTACCTTACTAGTCTAATTGCACCTATATACAGTTTTAAGGAAAACTGGTCCTAGCGTGCTGTATATACATTAGTGAGCAAATTCAATTATCTCTGAAATTTTCGGACAATTTCCTATTGTTTATCTTTTAGAGCAGTCGTGGTTCTATTTTGATGAGAAAAAAATCCAGACTGAAATCTAACCTTAAAAATGGACGGTATTTAACTGGACATTGTTTAACTATATAACTGTTGGTTTGTATCCAGTTCTGTCATTACTATTCAGTTATAACTGTAATGTGTGCCGGTTCACAGTTTTGGTAGACTTAATTGAATTGTTTTTATTTTTGTTTGATGTATATCTGTTGACTACTATTTTGGGCATCGCACTATGCCGAATGAGTCATTAGTATATTAAATAGCAGCAAATTTAGTTAATTCATAAATGCATCAAAACATCGATGCCCAGCGAGTCATAACTACAGGGAATGGTATAATCGGTATAGTCGTGGGTTAATCAATATTATGGTTACACAACAAATATAAATTTTGTATTTTATTTGGCTTTAATTGTTAAGTATATATTTTTGTCATCACACTGGCACAGGGATATCGACTAATTAAAGTCGATACATTATCCCTGCATGTTCTAGGTCAATTCTCAGAGGCAAGTTTCTAGATAGACCCGAATCTCGAGTTGTTAAGTATATATGTCTTTTATTAATGCAGATAAAGACAAATTGGCATCCCTCAAGGATGATTCGAAACCGGGACCGTGTTGATTTATAGAAAATAAATGTAGATAGTAATTTATCTTTATCTTATCTTTTGGTTTCATCTGTAATCCAATCTCCACCAAACGGTCCACAGAGAGTATATGTATAGTGTGGTACCTGAATTGCACCAAACTTCTTCTGACGTATGTCAAAACTTGAAATATTTCTTGGCTAACTTTAGATTGGAGAATGTTATATATATTGCGATTAATATCTATATAAAAGATAAGCACCATGCATAAAGAAAATATTAAAAATTGCAATAACATCGAAAACGTAAAAAATCAATACATTCAAATTTGAACTTTTTTTTAAGTAATACTTTCGTTGAATCTACCCAAGACTTATAAGGAAAGAGCGAGAAGTTACTTTTTTTCTTAAATCTGCCGCCCCAGTACTGCGCTATCACTTGAGCCAAGTGTTGAGTGTTGGTCAGTGCCGAAATCGAACACACGGACGTCAGCCGAGCACCTAATCGCAAGCCTATCATATTCGAATTAAAAAGGCCGATGCAATACGTTTCAGTGGCTTTCAGGTAAAAGATCTTCACTACACCTTCTAATATAGTCTACTTGTAGTATTGACGGATTACGCCTAGTACGCTTATAAAGGCTCTGTGGTCAGAAAAGCTTACAGAGGTGAAGAGAATAGATCTGAAGATCAAGTGAGATCGGCTTAGGTCTCCGTTCAGAAACCACCAACGCACTGCCGGCCGAAAAAAAGGACTGATCTGCCGACAGATTAAATGATAAATGTCCCCAGAACAAACCATATAAATAGATTATCGGGTAGGATCGTGCCTGTGAAGGTAGATTGAAATTAACATCGCGGACAAATTCAGCGGCTCACCCAGCTAGTTGGGGGCTTTGATCTACACCGATCTATGCCTCACACATACACACCGTATATATTCAATACACTCTAGACTGCTATATCACCTTAAGCAATATGGCGACTGGTACAGGGTCGTTGGTTCGAATCCCATGTGTTTATTTTTTGTTTGCAGTATGTGTGTAAATTAAGAAAGCTACATCCAAAAGACACGAAAATTTAAATCATCCTCTTGAACGTTACGCGATAATAAGTGTACATTCATTTTGCAGTAACTTCTAACTTCCCAGAAATTTATGGTTGGTTCGCATCAGCAGAAAATAATTGCTGTTTTTAATTGTCTAAGGCCTTTTGCGGATGATTATTATTTACAAGGAATTTACATCATTCATGTCATAATATAACTGCATGCTTTATGACTTATTTTTTGTTCCACCAAATTCTCCACTGCAAAATTCAATCCATATCAATTGCATTTCAGTTAGAATCAAATCATAGTAAAACATATTCCCTTATAAGAATTACGTATTTCGTGCAGCATTTTATAAAGATACTGTATGACTTGATGAGAAGATACGAGATTGAATTGTGAATGTATGTACTCTTTTGCAATTTACCTATCCAATAATCTCTTTATTATTAACCGGGCTACTATTAATAAATATGAAGAAGCTATAACGGTTTTGCATGTTGTGTTCATATGACATAATATTATGCTTTTAGTTCAGACGTTTAGCAAGATACGTGTGTAAGCGTCCGCTGTGGGTCGAAACCGAGATCTTCAACTGAATGGGCCAACTTTAGCTGGCTGTCTTTAATTAGAGACTGTACAGAACTGTTGATAGCCTCTTAACTCATTTGGTCTAATGTACATGAAACGGTCTAGTGTTCGGCTCTCAGCTAACTCGTGAACGTTTTTCTTTCTCTACATATAAAATATATCAATAACTGCAAAATCAATCAGGTTTAAACTTTAAATCGACTGTTCTCGTAACCTACCAGTTAGAAACTTGAATATGAAGTCAATGGGTGATCTAGTCGCACTTGTGGCTCTATATTACGTAAATTCGTACTTATAATCGGACTATAATGAATTTCACAAAAATAACATGGTACATTTTTCATTAATGAAGATTCTTTTGATTTAGTTTCGTTTATTATTCGGGTTATTTATCGTCATTTCATTAATGTTAATATTCAATACTGGTTGACGGAAGTGCTGCTGACACTGATGTGAATTCCAGGAACAATTTTGTCCCGCAGAAGAATTATATGTAATACTTAACTAACTTAAAGGGTATAGTTTTGAAAACATTACAGCCATTAAAAAAACCCTGAAATATTGAGTGATAATGAAAATTCCAGTATTTTTCAGATTTACGTTATCGGTGTTAATGTTGGCATTCGGGTTTGTGTCCATTTCTTGTTTTTCAGAAAGAAATATTTATTTGATATATATATGAAAATCGTGTCCGGACCTTTTTCTGGCGTGTTATTAAGTCACACAAGTCAAGACATAAAAGAACATTTTAGACGTATATGAATGAAAACCAAAAATTAAAATCTTCCCCGGGGATTGAACCTTTGACCTCGGGTATCTGAGCAATATTACTGTACACGTAGAGAACCTGTTGGTTTTCAATGAATGGATCGATTTGTTTAAAACAGAAAACTAATTTTAAAAGTCTGCCAATAATCAAAATTATCTGTGTCTTAGTTTAATTCGATGAGCTTAAATTGTAACTTAAGAAAATAAAGAGAAATACTTACATCTTCATCCGAACAGATTATACACTACGAATTAAAGTATACGGATTAGGAGATTATAATCGGGTACTCACCACCATTGCACTCCTCGCAGTCTTGTTCTTTTTCCATCACAGACAAAATCATTCAGGGATACAATCATGATTAGAACCATCAATACAAGTCTCATCGTGCCAATTGAAAAAAAAAGTCGGGAGAAATTTCCACAATAAATTGTTTTATCACCAACAGAACAGTAAAATGGCTGACGGATGAGGACGTAAAATGCTTATCACTTCAGCGAAAGTAAAAATTGTTTTTCAAATATAGAAATGAATAAATTAATTCCAATTGGCAAAAAACATAGCGCATTCTACACTTTTCTTTGAAATCAAATCTTTGTTGCTGTCTTCCAAAGCTACTCTGACAGTGGCAGACGACACTTTTTTCTCTTCTCAAAGATCGGCAACACTGTTGTATGGCGGATTAAGGAGTCTTGCCAGGAATTCCCAAGTTTAACCACCCAAATCCAATATTGACACAAATATATATAGGAGTAGGAGGGAGAGGATTGGGGAACACTGCGGGCAGCCATATGCATCCCTACAGGGGGGCATCGCAAACAATCAAAACGATCGTTAATTACATTTCACAACAACACTCTTCTAGCGATCTATTCAATTCTTTTCGAATCACCTTTGTTTACGTTTACACTTTAAGCGGCGGTTAAAAGGCCATTTCAACGTGTTTTATTGGATTAGCAATTGTTGTCCGGTTGTAAATTGTCTGCTAGGGAGTAAAGAGAACCAAGCCCTGCCGGCCCCCGTGTCTGGTCGCCCGCCACCAAGCTACTAGCAATCCAATGGGTCACCATTTAGACGAAGTCCCTAACAGACTGTCTGGCGGGACGCAAAGAAAACATTCACAACTTTCACTTCGGTGTGAAAAGTCAGTCGTTTTGTCAGAATAGCTCATAAAATGCTGGTCGTTGGTGTTGTAGACGAGGTGTGACTGTTCCTGAGTAAAGCCAATAGGTAACTAAAGCAGAATCCTTATGGGAGGGCTGGCTTTGTCACTGGGCTCTCCGATTACACTCATCAAACGCCAGCACACTCCCATCTATGGAAAAGCGAAATATGCTTTTTGAAAATTACTCAATAAAAACACTCCTAGGAATTGATGGTACATCCGGAAATCCCAAGTGGGCTACACCTACTTTTGACAAAAGTCGTATTTTTAACAACTTGACTTTAACAAATCCAGTTCGATTCCAGATTTAGAAAACGGAAAATGCACACCTTTTTGCTGAAAAGGAGAAAAATACTTATGAAGTACTGTTGCTACAATTTCGTAGCTATATTGCTATAGATAGGGTTAATAGTGATTTGGAGCTACTACACTGGCCTCACGACGTGTCCGCTGAACCCCTTACAAGTGCTTCTAATAGACCCTTCTCATATCACCTTTAATTCGACAGGTACATTCACTCAGGTGTTGTCAAGGTAGACCGATTCACATTGGATGAACGGTCTCTGTACTATAACTACTGGACACATACGATGTGATAAGCACAGGCTGCCTACAGAAGTGTTTCGCTCGGTAGTAGTGTAAAACAGAATACGACCAACTGCATTACCTTGACGTACACCTAACATGAGGTGCAAATGATACACGATGTTCGCTTACAAGATAGCTTTTACTTTTAGCCAGTGTGTTTTGGGGAATATTTTACAGAAGCTCAATAAAGACAGAGGGACGAGTGTGTTAACGTCTCTATTAAGGATATCTATCTTTTAATCAGTGTTCACCATCTTCGCCTTTCTTCCTTTCAATGCACGCACTGTATGGAGTGGGCAGTTATAGCTGTATTTGATTGACGGCTGGTCCTCACCTTAGACGCGTAAGCCACGCCCCCAAGGCCATGTGGGTAATGCACAGAAAACGTCTGAAAATAGATAAAATAAAGAAAAGAGTTACTTAGCATAAAATTTCAAATGATCGACATTTGGCTTAGTTATCAGTATTCCACATCTTGTATTTAAGAATGATTCATTGGGTAGAGTTTATGCTCAACGTATTTTAGTCCACATGACTTCTGTAAAACTTCTAAAAACTATTTCCTTTCAGAGATCGTTCTAGAAAAGAAGACCACTTGGCCACTAGTTGTACATGTCTAATGACATAGTTTGTACAGCGCATGTTTAGCCAACGCGTAAGAGGATTTTTTATATATAAATAAATGTGAAATTTTATGAGGAATTTTGGGTACTGATTTTAATAAATCGTTTTTCACCTGGCCCTGACTGATTTATCACGGATTGTCGGTCTACCATTAGCAAAGCAGATTCGTGTCATCATCGTGTTGTATTTGGCTTTTTGAAGCCCTTTTTCACTTTTTCCTTGTTGTTAATCTTTATGTAGGACTGCTTTGAGTTTTTTACCCGTTGTATTGGGATCAATTAAATAAATTTGAATTAAATATATAAATACGTGTCAATTAAATCAATACCTACCTATCTAGTTTTCCAAAAGAGATAAAATATTCAAGTTTTCAGATCACAACGATATGTTTCAATCTGTTAGAAAACGTAAACATATTTTCAGCCAACAACTTAAATACAAAAAAATACTTTCCTCGTGACGGGAACAACACGTTGTATTCGAAAATAAATCTGTGCTTGGAATTGTTTTGATAATAAGCACCACAGGTTGGTCATCTTTAAATACATATAAACAACTAAATTTCCTCGTGAAACGATTTTACCATTTGTGAGGGGTTACATTTTATCTGTTGTTTTCTTGCCACAAGATTTCGGATAATGTCATTTAAAAGAAAAGATCGGACGACTAGACAAATAGAAAACACATCTTGGAATATTTAACCATGATGATGATACCTGTGTTTTTGGGTTTATTTCACACCTAATATATTTTTTTGTTCCAAAGGTTCCATTTACACCGTAGTACTTTCATATATAAGTTTTTAAATTTCTTTCTTCAAACTTTATTGAAATAATCGCCAGATGACCCTGCTATGCTAGTATGTATATAGTCTTATTTGGATCAGTGAACAGAATATATGTCAGATGTTAGACTTGTTAAGTCATACAATGAAAAGGAATTTGACAAAAGGTAAAAAGCAGAAAGTTGTGAAATGAGCTGTTTTTCAAACAGGTGGGGTCAATTGAATTTGATCGCCCCAAGTTGAGAATGTTGTTCACGTCTGTCTGCCATATATAACACCAAGCCACCCAAGGGCGCTACCCCCGGGGTTTGATCTGCCCCACAGTGGGCTAATCGGTCTAGCACCCCGCCTTTCACGCCTATTCCCATTGCTTGGCGAAATAGGCATAAACAGATTGGTTTTGAACCATTAAAAGATTAATAATTTATTATACTTTAACTATTGATCTATTAAAATGTTTTAATCGGCGAATGTAGCACGTGGTATTTAAGTTTAATTAATAATGAGTATAAGGTAAATCATACTACTGAATAGACACGCCAATAAACGTAAAATAAGTAAGAGTATAACAGGGCGTTTAAACTTATATTGTTTATTTCTTTGTTGAAAAAAAAAACTGAAAAGAAAAGTGTTTGAATTAAGCATTATTTGATGACTTGAAGATAAACATAGATTGTATCGCTTCATACAATCAAGGAATGAACAAGGTGGCCATCTGTCGATTACCTGTCTGATTTAACAATAGAGTCGCTAGTAGTAAATGCCGGCCACCTAAACCACTCAGCTATCCGACCTTCTACAAGAGCCTCAGCCTGCACAATTTACTGAACTACAATCTGTTCTTCCTCTATGGGCATTTAGCAGTTGGTGTACTCATAAATAATAAGACAAAACTTTATGGATTCCAACTTCTTCATTTATTTATGGACGCAACGTTTCAATGTCTATCGTTCTCCAGCATGCTTGAGAACGATATCAGAATAGACATTGAATCGTTGCGTCAATACATAAATGAAGAAGTAGGAATCCACAAAGTTGAGTCTAATTATTTATTAGAATCTGTTCTGTATCAGATAGTGTTATCCCCAAAAACGAAAATACAGCTTATACTTTGTAAAGTAGTATACATTCTACCCAAGATAGTCTTAAATTGCATTTTCCAAATTTAGTGTTAAAATGACGTCCTTTTACGGAAAAAGAAGTTTTTTTCTTATTGTGCATGAGTAATTGTGCTATAACGTCGGCCCACACTCGAATGCCTTGTCGAAAGTGCTTTTGTCTTGTCAAAATCCGTGAAAATACCTCGTTAAAAAGCAATCCGCGATCTCCGCAGCCACCCGAGAACTTTCCTTTTATAGCGAGGGTATATCGGAAGGGGGATTCGAGTATATACAAACTACAATGAGGAGGACAGGAGGACTCAGCCAGTTGTATTTTATTGGGGTATTCTAAAACCATGAGTTTCAATTATAATTTTTAAGCAAATACATTCAGTTTATATAAATCTTTTATAAATGCACCAAAAGACAAACGTGCAGGTATCAACGGGATTCCAGCCAGTGTCCCCCACTGACAGACGGCCTTACGCATATTCGGGAATTTTTCCGGCGGCTGCGAAGATCGCGGGATGGTTTTAACGAGGTTTAACAACATCGATTCCCGTTCTTTACGGATGCCTATGAGTTCGGCCCTGTCATAGCTGTCAATCCGTAACTAACTAAAAGCACAGTCACAAATCGTTTGATACAGATATGAGTGTATTAATTTTGAGTTTTGAAAGTATGATTAGAACTGCTGTTTCGTAGTTCTTTTGGCCGTGTCAAAAGGGGTCTTTTTAATCTGCTTTACCGCCTGAGTGTAAGGGTAAGTGTTGTTTGATAGGGAAGGCTAGATCTTGAGGACTGAATTAATTAATCTATCGTATCTAGGGGAAAAAGGAGATCTTCAAGTCACATTGCCCGACCCCTCGTCTGATAAGAGTAATCTTGGCTTTATTTATGAGAAAGCTATAAGGTGTGTAAAAGTGTATTGGAAACACATTGAACAGTTTTCATTTGCACAGACTGAAAGACATTCCTCCGTTGATACGTTCGCAGAGCTCAGAGGGCGCTCATCAAACTCGCAAGATGTCGCATCAAACGAGATTTTAGATATGGCAAATCTAACCTGACCACGCCCCCAAGTTCCACCAACTGTCAGTTTTGTTGGTATTTTGCGCTGACATTTGAACAATGTATATTGAAGACACAGATGCGCTTGCCTACTTTTTTAAAAAGAAGACGCTTTACCTTTTTATCCCCGACCGTCAAGCAATTCCTTATCATTCGATCCCAAACAAGTTTGTCTTTTCAAAGGACAGAGGAACAAACAGACGTAATACATTTAATTGTGTCTGAAAATTGGTTGGTTAGTTAATTCTTTTTTCTTTTGATTTCTTCTTTATAACTAACTGTTGTCGTCTTTCCAGATATGTATATGTGTAAAGTGCCCGCCATTTTTTTTTTAGATTTGCCACTTTGGATTTATCTGGTACAAAATGTAATTCATCGCTCAATTGCAATCGACTTAACTGCCGGATTTATCTTTGATTTATCTAAATGCAGAGAAGGAATGTTTTGCTTGCGTCCACCTGGATACGAACTCGGTCTCTGGTCAGCTCTGGTTACTCCAACCGACTGAGCTACAGAGGCTCACGGTAGAACTTACGATTTTTTTATCCAGATATATATATCTACATTTATTAAAAATAGACATATATATGACAACATTTCCTTGTCTTTGTTGGGTTCGTTTCATTGAAATATCTTCACGTAACCGAACCGTGACACGATGACAACACCTACAGAATCACAGCATGATAGTTCGACCACTGAAATTGATACAGTTATTTCAATATATAAAAGTTACGGATATATTTGTTGCCATATCTTTTTTAAACCAGATGTTGATAAAAGGTATTTAAAAGGGTATTGTGTAGCTCGGTCGCAGGAAGGGGTGGGGTCATTTTAAATTTTCATTAAAGGAAAACTTTCAGCATTAATGGATATGCTCCAATACCATTTCAACCAATGACGATATTCTGATTGCAAAACAGATATTTTTGTCAACAATTTATTCATGTAACTTATTTTCTTTCTACATTTCTCTAACTACGGGTAAAATGTATAAATAATACACCTTAGTGTTCAGTGAAAGGTGTGCGCCCGGTTTATTTGTAATGTCTTTGAAAGTGTCCATTCAACCGTCAGAAATTTCCTTCTAAATATTTTTATTTATATAATTATATTATTCATAATAACGTCTGGTTCTTCAGTTATACATATACGTATGATGGCAATTCGTCAGTCTCTTAACGGAGCGAAGGGAGGGCTTCATGGATAATTTCAACCCGTCCATTCTGCATTACATCGATGACGCTGTAATATGGGTGAAATAACATATACTATGTCTTTCTTCAGCAAAGCTACATATGTAGTTTGGGTTTTTTAAGCGGTAAGGGCGGACGATAGTTACATTCTACAAAACGTGTATTAAAAGCACGTGCTAACGTTGTTAATTCTAGCTTCAAAGGTGTGTCAAGTTTAACGCGTTACTTCCGGCATATTGGTGCGCATTAGTGTGCGATTAGAAACCCACTGCTGGTATAATAAACCTTTTGCGCCTTTGTACCTATTTAAAACTACTTTTAATAAAGTGACTTCGTGTAGTGACTTTGTATAACGAGTACACTCAACGGCTGTTACAGGCTTGTCAATGAGTTAGCTATTCCGGGGGGTTGTGTCGCCCTTCTCGCCGAAAAAGTCTCGCTATCTAAACAGAACTTCGTCAATTGAGTCTAGATCTTTTAGTTATTTTGTATACCGGGCGGTCTTTATTATAAACTTCGATATTATCATAGGGCTGTTGAAAGTTTGACACTTGGTACAGTCTAATACAATGGTGTACCAGCTAAGTGAACACCGCTGCCTGACGGGGTTCTATTTAACGTGGACAAAGACGGTCTGGGCACATTAAGGTATCTATAGGGTATCGTTATCCTTTGGCCAAGCGTGAATCTGTATCTATGAGTTTTTTCACTGAATTTTCCGACTTGGCTTAGTTACTTATAAAAGCGACGGTATAAAACTCGTCGTCTCTTGTCGATTTATTTCCGCATGTTTAAAAATTGCTAAACATGTAAAAAAAAAATGACTGTATATCTACTGCTATTACGATTTTCCATTATTAAAACGTCTCAATTCAAGTTTTAATTTCAACTGAAACATAACCTAAATAGCCGAAAGACAAATTTCTCTATTACGTTGAAATATTGTTTTTACTGTATACACATTTCCTTGATTAGAATTCGTTTTTAAACAAAATTAATCCTGCCCTTTAAAATATAAGCACGAAAGCCTAAGCTAGTTGTCTCAGAAGCTGAACAAGGACTAGCTGTTTTATTTCATGTTTAAAAATCCAGCTTAACTCGCTTAGAACAGCTAGCTTCTAATACGCTTTGCCTTTCCAGTATATTTTAACGCATTTCCTGCTATTGTTTATGTGTATAGCCCCAAACAATTTATGGCAATATGGTATCGTTTTCCATCTCTTGAAAAATATATCTGAACTCTTACGAAGATATTATTGTCCTATCATGGAATGTTATTATGTTATTATTAAATATCATGTGAGATATATTGAATGATTCAGCAAAGAAGGGCGTGTAAAAAACGAATGCTTGTTATCATTTTGCCAAAGAATTAAAGACAGTTACTGTTACTACATAGATTCCACATTTAATATCATTAAAATATCAAACAAAGGCAGAATATAGTTTCGATAGGTAGCGGTTGAAATGAAGGATGCTATTAAATTTCATATAACCGTTGCATACCCTTTTTTGTCAAAATATAACATTTTATTCGCCGGTATTGAAAAGCCATGTATATTTCTCATATTTCTTTTGATTTCATTCACGGGGTCAACTGGGAGAACAGTTGAAACACTGAACAGGCTTTCCTCTCTTAAGATAGTTTTATAAATAAATTAATTAATTAATTTATTTATTTATTTATGAACTTTTAACGTTGAAATTTTCTCGAAGCTGTTACTTTGTAACATTAAAAGAAAATACAGACACTCTCATAGGATCGTTTTCTTTTTGTTCTTTCGATTTTACACCTGGGGTATAGCCAGAATCTTGTCACTTGCTTTGTAACAGTTACAGGGCGAATGATAGATGACACCGAGTTGAATAGGAATTTAAAAGGGGTGACTTGAAATAGTGTAATGGTGTACAAAAGGTGACAGCATTGAAGATGAGCTCAGTGGCATTGTACGGCCCACTCGGCCACACTCCATTGCCTCCCCCGGACCTCTGAACCCAACTCCCCAGGGAAACAGCATTCACAAACAGAATTAAACACACAGATATAATAGACATTTCTCATGACAATTGCTCAGTAAGTGCGACAGCTAGCACCTGACTGGTGGCCGACCACCGTGGAACTATCACGACAAATCCGCGAGACCACCGCGAACGACTCACAGCACAGTAGTTAGTGATAATATTTTATCATCGGATTTCAAGTCGTCATTGGAATTTCAGCTAACCAGATGCACCTCTGTCTATATATTGGTCTGAATGACAGTCCGTCTGTAGCGGTATAACTTGAAACTGCATGGCTCGGTTTTCACACAAGTTGAATTTACAACGGTTTTCAACCAATGGGTTATTTATTTTTTGACTTCATGATGTTTTACTCTAGGACATTTCACTTCTATGACGACTGCATTGATGGTGTATGGTGGAAAAACAGGGAAGAAACCTCGCAATAAACACTCGTGATCTTCGCAGCCACTGATATAATATACCTCAGAGATAGATGAGAGATCTAGGTTTACATTTACTGCTGGACGTTTGGTGCCTGACTCTGAAGGGTGGTGGGTTCGATTCTCTCAAGGGTCTCAGCCTGCAAAATTTTTTGAACTAGAATCTGTTAAAGTTTCGAAAGTGTTATCCCTAACTACGAAAATACGGTTTATGGCCACTTTCTAAACGATTCAAAATACAGTTTAATGCCTAAGGTCCACAGGAGGATTTCGAACCTAGACCGGGTGCAGTAAAGATAACCACATAGCCCAACGCTCGGCAAACTGAGCCACGACACCGCCCAATAAACCAATGAATATATGATTAAAAGTTTATGCAGAGTAAAGAGAACTTGAAACTTTTTTAGAAACCGACCCGTGTTTGCTGTCGGCGAAGACTTTATTTTCTTGTTTGTATATTATCGAAGAATGACAAACTCAAATAAAAAATATCAAATAGTTTCAATGTTTTTGTAAGATTGCTTTATTTAACTTGGGATGTAACATCGCGCTTAGATTATAAAACTGTTAAATAATGTTTGATCTTTTTTATGATTGGGGAGTTAACGTCTTATAATCCCCAGGCACACTCTGCTGCGATCGTCCAGCAAGAATATCATTATTTAAATAACACGCAGGAAGAGAGCAGAAAAACAGTGTTGTCACATTTGCTAATCAAGGTAGCACTTGGTATGGTCCTATCCTTCTTTCCACGTTGTCATTGAACTCTTAGCACAAATCATTGCGTTCCAACTTGTTGCCAAGTCTCTCGCTGTCGAGCGCTTTCGTTGTACTACCTCTGCGCTACAAACGTTCTTAATGCGTCCAGGGGCCGAGGTTATAAAAACTTGAGTATAGTCAAGTCGGAGTCTGCGCTCAAATTCTTGAGATCGTACTCCCCTGAGTTGTGCTCCAAAGTTGGGGTTACAAAGCGCGTTGAGCAGGTACTCAGCTGAGTACAAAATCAAGGCAGATTTCAGCCGCTTGAGCACGCTTTTGTGGAGCTCTTCAGTGTAGGAGGTA
>JAVFBZ010000017.1:0-11293 GCA_032466195.1 Katharina tunicata
TGGAGGAACGCTGCTGTTAATTTGTATCAGGGTGTTGAAGGGGTGCTGCTGTTCATTTGTATCAGGGTGTTGGAGGGATGTTGCTGTTCATTTGTGTCAGGGTGTTGGAGAGACGCTGCTGTTCATTTGTATCAGTGTTGAAGGGATGCTGACAGCTTATTCCCTAATAACAATACTACATGTAAACTTAATCACTATTAATGCATTGAGAGTCAAGTAAAGGACAGACAAATAGAGTAATCTAAGAGGATGGAATACTGCCAGGAACTATATTGTGTAGATTTTGGCAGTGTTAATTCACAGTGAGCGGTTGTCTGCCTTCAGAGATCCAGTTCTCTCATAGTTACCATTGTCCACAGCATCAAGGGATGGGAACCAATTTAGCACTCTTCTGCAAACCATTCAAAGACTGTCTGCTGCTCAAACCATATTCACTGCCTAATATTAATGAATAATTAACTAAAAACCGAACACCTTATATTCTAAAAATAAAAGTTTTACCTAGTTTTGCTGCCTTGTGTAGTAATGTTGAAGAAAAATTCTCCCTTTCCCTTCCCCAACACACCAAAACATTATTATAAACAGAAAACTATTAAATACATCTGACCTAGATACAAATATTTTTTGTTGTATTTCCTTCATTTAAACCCTTAAAAGTTAAACCATTTCAATTATATCAGTGTGTTAGGGGGTACGCTTGTGGTCCAATTATCAAAATATTGTTCATAATTTTTTTATTCATTTGATTGGTGTTTAACGTTATACTTAAGAGTATTTCACTTACATGAGGGCTTTGCTTTACCGGTATAATGGTTTTGAAAACATTAATTTGATCCATTTTTAAGTATCAATTAGAAATTCTACCAGGAAAATATTTTTTGTTTATTTTTTCATTTGATTTTTTAAACATTTTTCATGGTCAACCATTTTTAAATCCAAGCAAACAATAGAGAGTGTATGATTAATCAATGTCTGATAGGCTCCTGGTATAGTCAGTTAGCCTGAGCTAGACTGAACTAGACTGAACTTGTCGACTGCACAGAAATCGGCCAGTCTTTTGATCTGCCATTTAATTTCCTGGAGTTAAGAAAGTGCTATGCCACAGTTACTGGACATGCTGTGTCTCCTGTGAGTCTTAGGAAGAGAATGATTACGGTTAGGCCGGGATTCTCACAAATAATCTCTGCAAAATCAATGGACATTTAATAGTGTCTGTGAAAATGGCCAGATGTGAATAATTGCTACTATAGTACACCGCGACCAGCTGTTAATACTGATTGCTATAATACTGTATTCGTAATCCAGATGGAAGAAGTTTGAAGGAATTTCAATAATAACATAGAGAATAAACACAATCCAAACCCTTGGGAATTCAGTTTACATGACATGAGATTACACCTTACTTTAATACACCTTTAGAACTGAAACAGATTTGTGCAAAACCATTTTCTTACAATGTTCCTATTATGTAAAACAGGTATCTAAATATAATGTCAACAAAACAGTTCAGTAGACCTGCATTGATAGCGTTCTAGTAACGCATACCTCCGTCACACAAACGTCTATATTATACAAGTACAAGGGCCACCATGTGCTATGTGACAAACTATACATACTGCACAACATAAAACACATGTCTGTAAAATGAAGAACATAATCTAGAGACATTGCACACGGAACTGGGATAATTTCCTATTTTTATAGACGTAACACGAAACCTTGGTAATAAAGCCTCCTTGTTAGAGCATATTAAACTCCATGGTCATCCCTAAAATATTCTAAGTGATTTTGTTCCTGACATATGTATAATGCAACACGATAAACATGTTAAAAATAGAATATCTTTAGATTTTATGGATGACAATTTCTGGTTTATTTCCGGTGCATCTTTGTGACCGTTTTCAAGCAATCTATCATGATTTTGTTAATCTGGGTTGGAACAAAGTTAAGACCTTTCGACAGCAGAGAGTATTGGTGAGGAGTCAAGTTGTAGGAATTTAGGTTGACTGTTTTCAACTGATGTGCTCTTTTTGGCTTGTCGGTATTGGAGTCTTTCTGTTTTTTTATATTCGGCAGACCTTTGAAATTCAGAAGAGAATTTCTTTGTTTAGTCCTGATTTTGGTGCTAAGCATAGATTTAATTCGTTCCAGAGCAGATTGGAGCTTTTTATGCAAGGAGGTATCAATGGTTGATCTTAATTCATTACTGGTGGGCGAAATCTTTTAACCTAATATTGCCTTCTTTTTTCTACGATGATAAATTCTTTCTTTAACAAGTTGGTGGGATGCTGTCTCCAAAATTCTTAGAGCAGCTGGTGAGTTGATGAGTGATCGTAGTCCTCCTCATAAGTCCTTAGGGTATAAAATGTTTGTGCCTAAGTATGAAGTTGTTATTGTAGGTCTGTGTAACACTCCTACGCAGCGGCTATTGATACATAAATTTACTACTGACCGGTATACCCACTGCTAAAACAAGGCTGATTTACCGGCTATTGCCACCAGAGGGCGCTATTCCAGATTGTGCAATCAAATGCCTGTAATAGCCATATCCAATCTAAACCGCAATAAATGAAATGCATGGATGTGACGTTAGACGAAAACGTAAAACAACAAATTTGTACTGTTTTTGCACTTGTTGAGTTGAATTCTTTCCAAGATCAAATTTTTACCAAATACATTTTGTAACCATTAGGTACCATCTATCTTTTCACTCGAACTGAACTTGGGATAAATAGGAGCCTTATCTTAATAAGTACTTTCTTTCTTCTTGTATGCTACAGGTACTTGCATGAGGATGTGTCAGTTTGCTGTCACATTTGGGCCATGCTTTGATGTACCAACGTTAACAGTTATTAGCCCCGCCACTTGCAAGATTCAAAATACTAACTTGTTACATATAGGGTCGTTCACCGCGGTGGGATCAAAAGCTTTGCTGACACACATGAGGAAAAATGGCCAGCCCTTTCTATGTTGAATTTGGATTATGGCCGGATTTCATTTGGCTCGTGCAAGCCTTATATAAACCCATTGGATAATTTTTAATTTAACATAGCTGTTTTAATTTATGAAGACACTTCAAAAAATTTAAATAGAGCACATCAGGTTTGTTGAAAAACTCTAATTTTGTGTGCGTATGCCACTCTATATATAGCTGTAAATCGAATTTAACGAAAATCATCATACATAATATGGTGCTTTTTTATGACCAAGCCGGTTATATACAACAGCAAAAGTTTTAATCAAATATACCAAATAGCCATACAGCGAAAAGATGGGTAAGTAGATGAAGACATTTGAATCATCAACTGTGTAGTACCCAGTGACTAGTTGATCCTCGAGCCCTGGCCTTGGATAGCATGTAAACAAAATGCAAGACAAACATGCCACTGTAAAATGCAGCTTGATTGGCCCTTGGCATCCAGTCTGGAATAGCACCTCCTGGTGGCATTCCCGGGTAAATCAGCCTTGTTTTTGCAGCAGCTATACTGGTCTGAAGTAGATGTTATATATCAATAGCCGCAGTAGTCTGCATTTGTTTCACAATGAGATTGTTCAGTTTGTTGATATTTCGTATGGACATCTCTATATATATATGTGAGGTACATGTATATCTTATTTTAGATTCATATAGAAGACACTTTAGAATAGCTTTTATGGATCAGGATGATAACTGTTTTTTATCATAAAATTCTTTTTTCAAGCATCTATATGTATATCGAAATGTTGCTCAGGTAATAACCCAGAAGTTGTCATCCATAAAATCTTCAGACTTTCATTCTAAGTCTCTCAACTCCTGTATGCCTCTAAAATTAGATGATAAAAGTAGCTTATTTAATAAAATATGGTATTGAAACTGCCTTTGCAGATAATTTATTTGGTCACTTTATAGTAATTAATATTCTTTACCGGGAATGCAGTCTGAAACACATTTTGTCAATGGTTCGTTCTATAAATCCAAATCAGGCAACAGTTTTGTATGTACTTAGAATCAGAAAACTAAGATCAATGCTCAGAAAAAAATATTCTTTGCCTTACATCATTTGTAAACACGTTTTTTTTAGTCCAATGCAATTTACATTCTTTATTGGGTAAATTTCCCTAACTGCTCCAGCGACCAAGCTATGAATAACATTCTGAAACTAAATGTTGTCAATGATTCATTGTGCACAGCCCAATCAGCATAAAGTTTTCTATTTCTTGCACAAAGCCTCCATAAGCTCTGGTTACCTTTACCACAAAGAAGACACTAACAGCAGCCACTTAGCCATCCTGACTATAGCTAATCCACTTCAAGCTGAAGATTGTACTCAGAAGATTGCAACATACATGTAGCTCATATCAACAAAATAAACTTCCAGAAGAATGTGTTCTTGAGCTATAATGAGGCACAAAATAAGCTTGTGACAAAATTTGTGATGGTCTGTATTTTTAATAATATTCATAACCATCTGAATATAATGATATCTTCAAACCAGTATTCTGGGAAAATAAAATAAGCCATAGGACACCTCCTTTAGAAAAATGAAACCTTTTCCTGCTATCGTTTAAGTATGAAAAAAAGAATTAACCCCTCTACAAAAATATATTTTAATTTTTTTTAAATTTAATTTAACTGTTTTATTTGTAAAAATTCTATTCATATAACCTAAGCCAAAAAAAAAAAAAAAAAAATTGTATTACCCGTTTGTTTACTGAGACCCACAGCTGAGCACATAGCTCTTGTCTAAACTTATGTGTTAATATAATTAAGTAAAATAAATGAAATATAACTTCGTCTATAAGAGAGCAAATGTAAACAAGTGAGGGGTCCTACATTTAGATCAAGTGGTTAAAAAAGTACCACTCATTAAAGGACGTTGATCCAAAGGTCCAAAGGTCCAAAGGAATATTTGTAAAAATAAAAAAGTTATAAAAACATGAAGAAAGGTTCTTAAGGTTTCCATGGCAACAAAGAGAGAGATGTATTTTAACAGCAGGGCACATTGTAGCTACAGCATTTAATTGTCAATAAACAGGACTGCCTTGACCATTGAGTGACTCAAACAATAATAGCAGAGAGGAGAAATGCTGGTCCAGAGGGACTCTCAATCTATGATAACCGATAAACACAGTGCTGGACAAACTGCTGATCCTTCCACCTAACACAAATCATTCATCTTCATTAAATCCCTTCTTAGCGCACATCACTTCTTAAAAACGTGGGAGAAAACTAATTCCTCAACGAGCAGTAGACAAAATGTATAATCCTTACAGAGTACAGAATGAACCTACTCAACCTGGGTTCAGATTGCACACATCAAGGGTTCGACAAGACAACACAAACTACATGTAATCAGTTCAAAGCGCTTCAGAATGTTTAACAGTTGACTGGGAAAACGTTATCGGCTTAACACAGACTGTAGACAATGACGTCAAACGACAATTAATATCATTAGGAAACTCTTGGATCTGTCTATCTTATGTAATAACTGGAGGGAATACTTCAACTCACAAAAAGTTTCTTTGAACCTGTCAATTTCAAACTATTACATGTATGTGGCCTCACTGTCTGATTGTGCATGTTCTTGCATTAGGAGAAAATTACATTGGTAATCTTAGAAGGAGCCACCAAAAAGCAAATCACAATAAACTACATGTATTTGTTTTCAGTTTGTCCATTCCCTGTTACCTTGTTATAGTTTCAACAAAGGTTACTATCAATAACCACATGAAATAAAGCCTGTACTTCTTTGGTCAACATATTTATCCATCACTCCCTTTGGATTTCTCACATATTTGAGCAAAACAAAACAAAAATCTTAGCCACTATAAATTTGGAGACCAAACTATCTTGTGTTGGCAAAAATATATTTTACAGCTAGAAATTTTAAAACAAGAGCAATTCGTGTTTTCTCTTACATGTACATGGAACTCCTTTAGTATGTGTTATCTCGCTTCACTCTGAATTCAACTGTAATCACTGATAACCTCATACTCTACACCAAATACAATAAACTGGAATAATGCTTCAGACAGCTTCCAATGAGATTTAAAACAAATGCAACAGTCTTTGATAATCTTAGAATAGGGAATGTGAGGATTCACTTGAGCCATCAGTCTTTCTAGGTCAAATCTGACATATACTGATTTCAGGGAATATTCTGAGACCAAACACAACGTTTAACCTTTGACTGACTGACAACTTTCAAACATGTAATTGGTTCAACCAAATAAACCAAACTGAAGTATAAATGTTGGGCTTGATTATCACAGTGAAGGAAGGAATCAGCTTGTAGAATTTTGAACGGCCTGACTAGTCATCCTATGAAGCTCATAAAATCAACCCCCATCTTAACATAATAAGGTGATGGCCGTGAAATTTGTAAACAGTATGACAGGGATAACCAAACTCAGACCTGCAAAGGATAGACCTGTCAATTATTCTCCATACTCACGTCACAGCAGCCTATCATATTCATAAAATTCATGTAGTATGCCGATAAACTTGGACAGAAATGACTCCAATTTACAATTCCGCTGACAAGTTCTAGTGGCTTCCTTTAAACACCAAATCAAAATTAATTACATTTTTCAAATCCATCAATGTAGAAAAGAAATTGAGCTATGTGACACTATTAACTGAAAAAGCTTTTACAAACAGTTAATTAAATTGCTACAATTAAAGAGAAAATCACATTGACTAAGATGCTATTATATATAGTTTTTTGAATAATTTTGCCAATAATACATGTCTTCTTTCCAAGAACATAATTGGTGACCATTCCACACTGTATTATTATACAACTATACACAAGGTGACAAGCTAATGTACATTGATACATGTAAAATTCCCTCATTAAAAACAAGTCCTGGATATTATATTCAAAAAAGTTCTTGATAAGTTGTAAGCAATGTGGTTGGAGGTTATGAAGCTTCTGTGTCCTAACTCTGGCAAGCTAACACCGACATAGAGTTTTCAGTTCTTACAATGTACATTTATTTTTCTATACACAATGATCAAAACTAAACCTGTCCTACATTTCAGGTAGCATACATGTATATAACATTATCTCACATGTTACACAATATACCTTTTTTCACGGAAGGGGTAGCGCTGCGAAATTACGTGAGGCTATATGCTCTTCAGACGCCATGCATTGTGACGTGACACCCAAATGATGACGTCACCGTACTGTACTGCGCATCATTGAGGAAGAAAATCTTTGTGACGCTGCATGTGACACGTCATCTCTCACGTCAAAAAACCAGATCGCCTCACTTTGATTTCAACATGGCGTTTCCGTGAAATTAGTCTATACTGGACTGCCAGGTACCTTTAGGGTCCAATAATTTAATATAGCTTTCCAGACATCTAAATTTATATATTCATATTGATAAATCCACAAGCATTTCTTTAAAATTTGTTGAAGTTGGGTTAGTGGCTGTTAAAAGTTAACTTTATGAAACACACTGGCACATGGATGATAAACACTTGGAATTTTACCTTAAATTTTATTCCTGTTGCCAACATGAGCATTATAATTGACTCATTTTCTTGTGCATTGATGATTTTAACCTTGACCAAATATCTTTGATTCATGAAACGAGTTAAAGAGAGCTGTCTACAGAAGGGTTTCCTGCGATAACTTTCAGTTATTAGCGTGTAAGAATGACAGTCCATAATTGAGGCTGGTAGAAATAGTGATTTGAGCCAAAGGTTGGCTGACAGAGTTAAATAGTAGACACAGCATGTTACAGAGCTATAGAGTGACATGACACTGACAACAACATACTGGTTTCCAGGATAAAACCCAGACTTTCCATTGATTTACTGACAACTGTTCGCCTCAGGAACATGTATCAAAATTTACATAACCTTCAGATAAATATAGTCTTAAAACTTTCTAAAACCTTTATCAAACAACTTTTCTCAGAAAAATGGAAGCCATTAAGAAAGCTGATATTTTTACCACATCAGTTTTTTCTGTTGTTAATAGCACAAGCTGCTAAGTTTTAGGACAGCTTTTAAATTTCCCCTATTGAGATCTAGATCTAAATCAACAAAATGTAATGTATAGCAAAATGCAATGCTTGTCAACTACAAATAAAATAAAACTAGAATTTACTGCCTATATATTAAACTGAAGCAATTTTTTTTTTTTTAAACAAACAGAAAGAATCATGGTTTAATAGTCACAGATTGGAAATGATAGGTAGAATTAATCATTTATAGATGATCAGATAAAGTTAATGTATAAAAAGCTTATGATTCTGAGGCAAGAGAATCAAAGAACTGTTGTGAAACCAGATGTTTTTATGGCAAGCAGCATCATTTAACTGTTTTTTGTAACAGCCTTAGAGCAGTAAGCTGCGATGAAAGTGTTTACTCTACTTTTCTACTTAAGCACTTTAATAGGCTGTTGCAAGAGATATTTTTGGGTGTGAATCTGGTTATAAGATGTGAGAGAACATAAATTATTCAAGAGAAGAGTTTGTGGAGTTAATGAGGCTGTGTGTAGTCAGAAAATCAATCCAATATAGAAATTATCATACAGGAAACAACTGCCTCAAACTTTATTATTTACACAGCAAAACTACCTTTATTAGAGAGATCTCTCCCAGGGTTGTGTCCATCATCTACAGAAACTGGAAAACACACAGGCATCATTTTAATAAACATTCTCCAATAATTTCGACAGTTATTGTAATTTGTTTTCAATGTCTCCAAAACAAACAAATTGGGGGATGTCTAAAATGTTTTCCACACCAGACTTAATAAAATATATTTAACAATGTAAAAACAGAACTTGCCAGGACTCTTACTGAAAAAACCTTAAAGGATTGTACAGTTTTGTTTATATTTTGTTTATATGAAATACAGCTTGCTTTAACAACTTTAAAAAAATCAATATACGTAATGTATAACTGTAAACCACAAGAATCAATAAATTTAAGTAAAATTTGATAATCAGTATTCAGAAGTTGACAGAAAACAAACACTTCAACCGAGACCTGTAATGCTCCGAAAACATTTACTGTGTCGCCTTTTTTGAAAGAAAAACATCACATTCCAGCAACTTTCATCATTGACCATCGCTTCCATTGTGACTATCTGACTATAGTTGAGTATTTCTGTAATGTGCTATCTGAATGATGCCTACAAGTTCTAAGGCAGCCAATCAATTAAGTGGCTTTATATTCTGGTTTTAGAAGTCCGATCCGCCAAGGGTTGTAATGTAAAGTGTAGAGTACCTTGGAATAAAACTCTTTGCTAGCAAAGATGGCATTAAATATGTAATCTTGTGCTTTCATGTTTATGAGAAAAATTGCCCATGGGAAACTACCATGTATCAAAGCATTTGATAGGGTCTCTTTTAAAAGGAGACTGCCTCTGTCACAGAAGGGGAAAATAGTGGGTTTAAATATAATTAATTAATTTTCCCTTGAAAATCCTTTTAGCTCTTTTACCTCCCATTGAAAAGAATTATATAGATACAGTCCACAAGAGGAATCAAACCTATTTTGGGAACAGTGAAGGGGACCTCCTACTAAACACGCAATTTAGAGTCACGTTGCAGACCCAAGAAAATACAAATATGAGGGGATGAAAATCCTAAGCGAAAAAACAAAAATATTTATGTGGGACAAATGATATTGAAGAGAACAAAAAACATAATTATACATTATTCGGCAATCAAGACACACAAACTGCTTGACAATAACTTTACACCAGGTTTATTACTGTGATCTTGTGAATAACTCAATATTAAGCGGTTGAAGCATAAAGTTGGCAGTATTGATTACAGATCAGCACGATATCTAGGTGTACATGTAACAGCTGTTCATACATTTAAAAATATATCATCAGGAACACACATACATATTAAAAAATCTACCAGTTGCAAATAAGCGTTTTGTCGCATTTTCAATGTTTTTATGTAGGTCAGATAAAACAAAATTGATTGAAAAAATAAAACAATTGTACTATGTGTTTTAGAAGTGTTTGCAAATATTTAACCCATAATCCACACACTCTGAACTGTGGATCTTAACAAAATGACAACCTCATGACAAGATCGTCATGATGAGTCATGAGTATCACTCATCCAAAATAGCAACAAAAATTAATGCCGACTGAGCCTTGTTCATTTTTTTTTTTGATATAAGAAAATTTAAAATATGTAACCCAAGCATGGAATATGTATAGTGTCAAACAAGGCTTATTTGGGGGTTTACAAACAATTCATGTTACATGTATCTATTATACATGTAGCTGTATTGGTGCAAATTTTCTCCTTAATATAGTATAGGTATATAAAAGGTTGTCAAATTTCTGACCAATTCAGAATATTATAACCAGTACAATGGATTATTTAGAGGAACTTTAAAATACGATATGTAAGTGTAAAAAATACACTTTATAATTTTATAATATATGTTTTGGTAAAATCATATATATGTAATTTCTTCATGCAGGAACTGTTCCATATTAACTTCACTTTGTTCAAATCTTCTACATATAAAATGCATGGTGTTGTATAGCAGTTATGTGAATGAAAAGCCTCTTTCACAGACTGAGTGATGACCCAATGATAGCCTAAGGCACAAGACAGTATGTGTTCTGGGTTGACTTTCTTTTTTTTAATCCATCCAGCAAGATGCCATCTTGGAGGAGATACTTAATAGTGATGATTTCACCCAAAGGGATACACACACAATAAAAGTTGTGAATAAGTGCAATAAATGAGACGATAATGATTTAGGGAAGCTGATGAAAAGTGAAAGCTGATAAGAAGTAAATGATGGCCGTCTACAGGAAGAACTGACTGGTCACGTTAGGCTGTCAGCTAACCGATCACAGCCTAGGCAGGATCAATAGACCTGCGAGTGATTGGCTGGTCTGTAGACAGCTACCCGTATAGGCACAGCTGTACACGCATATATCACCCTGTTTTACCATGATTAGATCAGACTTGATCCCTTTCTACCCCAATCAATACTGCCACCAGTATCACAATATAACCACCACCAACTCATCTTAACAGTTGGCTAGGAAGAGAGGCAACTGACACTGAGGGACTTACATATTAAACACAAGTAGTCCCCCTTGAGCACTACTGTGTGAGTAGATACACTTCACCGATATTTAAACAATACATTTCTACAATAGCCCCTTTATATAAGACTAGTACATACTCTTCCTTACCTCTTTTTTTACAATAGCCCCTTTATATAAGACTAGTACATACTCTTCCTTACCTCTTTTTCTACAATAGCCCCTTTATATAAGACTAGTACATACTCTTCCTTACCT
>JAVFBZ010000017.1:11393-56729 GCA_032466195.1 Katharina tunicata
TACTCTTCCTTACCTCTTTTTCTACAATAGCCCCTTTATATAAGACTAGTACATACTCTTCCTTACCTCTTTTTTTATAACTGTGTTATGCAATAACTGTATTTATGCAAAATTTCACTTCGCCAACATAGATTTAGTACTTCCTATAAATTAATCACTCAGTGAAAAGTGCAAAAAGCTTCTAAGTGATTATGTCAATTAGCTTTTCCAACAAATTGGTGAAGGACAGATTTAAGATATTATCCAATGATGATATATGACCAGGCTTGCCAACATAATGGCACATGAACCTTTAATATTGTTAAGATAATACACACTTTATTATACACATAGAATAGCCTTACCTGGTACAGCAGCGAAGAATTTGACAGCGTCCCTGTGTCCATGGAAGGAGAGCTGTGCCTGTGCCATGGAGCAGTATGGAATAAAGCTCCCTGGAGTGACACTGTCATTTCTATTATCACTGTATACCCTGATAACACCACCGGGACGCCCTGTGCTCACGCCTGACATTATCTGCTGTTTGTTACCTGCATGAGAGAAAATTGACAAATTTTACACAAGGAATGTATTTCAACAGTCGTGGCCGTAGAAACAAAGAAAACCTTCCATACGGAAAAGAACAAAGTGCATCCACAGAGCATTTATTAATAACAGATACATCCATCCGTACAAGTATTTATTTGTTAATTGTACTGAAACGGAAAGTCATCAACAGGATGATTCTGTACTTTTATTATAAGCTGCAACGCAACAACACATCAACTGCAAACAATACTATACTTTTAAGTTCAAGGGTTCTTGAGAATACCAACATGGACCATTAATGACCCATTAAAAAGAAAAACTTGAAGACTATACATATGAACACTTTTCAACACTGGTTACACCAAAAATGCCTGCCAGTCAAAACATAATGCATGTATGTTTACAATCCAAATGTCACACATTATTGACAGAGCACATGACATTAATCAAACAAGTTTTTATGCTGTAGGAATGTTATAAAACTAACTGCTGAATATGTGACCATACATACTCATGTAATGATGAAAAAGATTAGTCAAAGAACGTTGTGTTAAAATAGCAACAGACTATCACGGCCCACCCAGTGTGAAGTACGTGCCCCACAAAACAACAAATTATTACAGGTTAAACTTCCATATTAAGGTGATTATTACCAAATTTTGTGAAACTACGCCTAGGACACCACGAGGGCAGGGCACCACAGTAAATTAGCTTACTGATGCCTCCTAGCTCAGAGAGCACAGGACTACCACTCACTATTTTGTAACAAAACCCAAGACACAGTTTAAATAGCCTACATCCCCAATTGTATTTCAACCTTCAATGCCAATATTTTGAGCAATGACAATGTTAACATGATTATTGAGGGAAAAAACTGAAGTCTGGAGTAATGTTTTTTTTTCATAAGAAAAGAGAATATATTAAATTCAAAAGCTGATTGATTCTATTAGTAAGGTGAGGTATGTCAAACATATGAAATTATGTTCAAAGCATAAGCGGCTTAAATGATTTTTACTTGCTTTTGCTTTCATCAAGTATGTATGGCATACTTACGGCTATTCCACTCATTTGAGGGTGTGCCAATCAAAGGGTGAAGGAAACTACCCTTAACAACATTGCATGGCAACTAACAAAATAACACGGGACATTGACAGGCAACAGGAAGCGTTTGTAATAAAGGGCAACAAAGGGTATTTGTGGAGATGAAAAGGTTAAAAACAATTTGATAAAAGATAAAACAAGCAGGATTAGTTGTTGAATTGTTTGGTTAAAATAAACATGTTACCTCCAAAAATTCCACTGTCTTCCTCATCTGTTTAAACAGCCAGCATATTAAACTTGTTTGAGTGTTTCTTTTTTTGTTTACAACTAACGGTATTTAGATTAACAGGACTCATTAAAACAAAAATTATAAATTTTGGCAAAAGATTGTTTGCTTGTTTGATTTGGGGTTTTCTGCAATACTTATGGTTATTGCACTCATATGGAGGTGAAATGATGCTGGCAACACAGAACACACCACAGTCAAGAAACCCAACACCACAACAAATCGGCTTCCTGATGCCCTATAGCTTATAGCTTAAAAAAGTGCATTTTATTCTGATGCTTTGTTTGTTTCTGTTGGCTTGTATGTTTGACTAGTGTTTTATAGTTAAGTTTATTTCACTCACAGAAAAAGAATTATACGGTACCCTAGCACCAGGGCACAGGAAACTCACAGGAGTCCTGCCAACCACACGCCAGTCTTTATTGTTTTTAATGTTTTTTTACAATTGTTCTTAAAACCAATAAACACTGAACACAAACAAACCACTGCATGTCTTCAACTAAGAATCTAATAATATGGTAAATGATTCCAACAAGCAATAGGTCAACAAACATACGATTAATGGAGACAAAGACATAGACTAAAACTAGGAATAAGGAAGTTAACTGGTTTAGATTTATGTTTCCACTATAAAAATCAGTTAAATCCTAATACCTTTTTAAACACACTAACTCAGAATAAGGAAGTTAGCTGGTTTAGCTTTATGTTTCCACACTTACATCCAAATACTTTTTTATAAACACAATTGTGTTTAAATGGTGATATCATTAAAATGCGAAACATATCATCTATACAACATTAATCCATTGTTGAGTCTCTCTTACCATATATAAAAGATCACACAGATCTTCCTACTTAAACTTATAACAAACCTGACATAGACCAGTGTAATTTAGTGCTGTGTGTCACTCACAAATCAGAAACGGTGTTGATTGATGCTAACATGCATATATTAAACATGGTTTTACACCAATAACTTACTTTCAGATAGGGGGACTGATATGATGACACCATTCCCAGTTCCAATCCACAATCTCTTACACGCTATTAACATGGCAGTGATTCGAACAAAAGAAAATCCAAGCTTCCCTGTGCCTGAAACAAGATTGTAATGCTGTCAAAATAACAATAATGAAAAAAAAACAACAATCTGATACATACAATTAGAGCTCATTAATTTTCCTCTATTTTCAACAGATAGGATGGAATTCTTGACACAAACAAAAAGAGTCAAAGAGCCAATTAGTTGAACAGACAATACTATAATCAGATTCAAGTGTGTCATGAGAGGCTGAAATTCTTGTCTAAAACATTAGTTATGAATTAGACTGTTACTGATGGTAATGGTATATTAAAGAACAAGTACGATTGTACTATTAACCAGAAACAGAGCACACGCAATACATCATAATTTGCGACTTCATCATGTCATCTTGCAATCGTATCAAAAATCCGTTAAAAAGATGGGCAATAGCCCAAATCAATGTCGTGCCAAATTTTTTGTCGATCTAAGTAGAATTGGAAAAGCAGTAACATTTGATCACTATTGTCACTCCCACGCAAGAACAACAAAAAGAAGGACCAGATTAGTAGATAACTAGGGACTCTGTTTCTGGTAGAAAAATGTTTATGATACATGTTCATGATTTTACCTAACATCTTGCTGACATAAGGTTCAATATCCACATCCTGTAGATGTTGGTGTGTGTAAGCATGGTAGAGTCTGAGTGTGCTGTCCAAGCGTATAGACACCCACACTCCATCACCTATCCAACATAACTGACGAACCTGGCTCTCTTTACGCGGGTGAGCATCAAATGTGTTCTGGAATACAAAAATCACCGATATTAACAAGACATTATATTAACAAGACATTATATTTAAAAGCTAAATGGACAAGTTCTACAGTATATGCAAATATGTTAACAAAAAGTCAAATAAACTTTAGTCTTAATATTGATACGATCTCCATGGCCACCATCAACTTCTCTTACATTAACCGTAAATGTCAATTCAACAAACAGGCTCAAAAAAATGAAGTACAATGCTCAATAAAACAGTTAATTGCTGAAATACGTACTTCTTTCAAGCAAAATGAAGTTACTTTTTTTTTTGAGAATAAAACTGTGATTTTTGACATATGTCTCCTTTTCCAGTTTTGTCCAGTAAGAAAGTGAAAATGTAAGTATCTGGCAAAAAGAAGTTTATTCTTATTAACACGTATGTATGTTAGCCCACTTTACATGTACTGTTCAAATAATACTAATATCTTATAAACTTACATATGTTATATTACTCACCACAATGCTCATATGTTCAGGGTCGACCACATGAATAATGTTTTTGTACCCACACCAGACATGCTTACTGGCCACGATTGTCATACAGCGGATAGACTGGCGAGGGCGCCCAAAATCTAATATGTGATAGTTCCTCAAATCCCACTGACCATCTGCAAAGTAAAATATATCACAAATATTCACTAGATAATTAAGCTAACTGGTGTTTATGAATGTAGGTATTATAGGACCTCAAATTAATTTCCTTATTTGCTTTCTGTTAGGTGGTGAACTCCAAGAATATTTCACTTATAAGATGACAGTGAATAACCAGCGTTTTGTGGAAAACAACGTTAAAACATGGTAATAAAAAATAACACACCAAGATCTCCATAGCCACCGGCAACTTCTCTTACTTACCTGTACCTGTCAATTCAGCAAACAGGCTCAAAGAAGTGAAGTACAATGCATAATATCTTCACAGTACATACATGTATATATTTTAAATGCCACCAAGGGTGCTAAACTTTCAAAATGTTATCATTAAATGAAACAAAGTAATAGCGTATTGCAAGTTTTCAAAATTTATCATTGTCCAGAATATATCAATTAAAAATTTTGCAATAAAATAAGATCATGCAGTAATATCTGTAAATCACAATATGATTGTACTATTACCTGATGATCTGTTGAAGAAGGCAATAGTTCCGTCAGCCAACCCAACCATTACACGACCCTTTATATGACTAGAAGATACAAAAGATCAATAAAATGCAGATATTTTAATAATTATGACAGATATGCAATAAATTATAAAGAGATTGCCTTATATAAGTTCACAGCTCCACCCGTTCTGCGACAGAGGTCAATACCAACACATGAAGCTTATCTAACTGATCTTATTTAAGAGGCATATAAAAGTCGAAACACTTAGATTGACATGAGATATTGTGGATAAACAACTTCTGGTATATTTTTGCTGCAACATTTCGGCATAGATGCTAAAGAACGTTTCCAAACAATGATTACAAATTTAATCTAAAAAAATTTGAAATAAAAAAGTTGAGATTTGTAATCATCGCTTGAAAACAGGCTTAGCATCTAAGCCGAAACGTTGCGCCTAAAATATACCAGAAGTTGTTTATCCAAAATATCCTATCTAACTGATGTCAAGAATTAACAATGAACTTAAAATAGAGTGTATATTATCCTGTGTATTACTGAATGTCAAAAACTTACACTATACTTAAGACAGCTTCTCCTAGTTTGACAGAATGTAAACACCTCTTCCATTGGCCAACTGAGGAGTGCACATACAAACTGAAATAAAAATTCACTGATGTTAATACATGTGATTAGTATATATGTGATACTGAAATTTTATTATAATATTTGATTAAACTTCAAATTCAAAGGTCATTCACATTGTTGTATATTTACACTGCATTCAAGGTATTTCATATTAAGGATAAATGTAATCTTTCATAAACTACTTTTGGGCAACCTGTACAAATTTAGACCATCGAATCAATTTCAATTTTGTAATCAACCAAATAGATTACCTTCCACTTTGACATCCCAACCACATTGTAGGTAAAACGCTACTCATCTTTTCAATCTCCTCAGACTGAAAATCACTGGCAGAAGGGGAGGTAATCCCATCTTTAACCAGTTCTGAAGGCTCACTCAATAGTCTCTTCTCAGATTGATCAACAGAAGAGGAGGAATTTGGTGTGGTGGTACCAGAGGAAGGAGGGGAACCAGTTGCCAATAAGATTGTCGGTTTTTGATTATCGGATCCACTAGCTGAATCTATGCAAAATACATATGATTACATTTTAACTCTCAATGAATTTCTTCCTTTCAAGATCAAATGACAATGTTTATAAATATTGTAAACATGATTTCGTACAAAGAATTAAAAGAGAATTTTCTAATAGAATGAATGCTTCAGCTGCATTATTTACACAAATGCTTTCAGTTGCCAATCATGTCTTTTACCTGAAACCTATAATGCCGAGAGAATTTTTAAAAATATTTTTGTACATTTTAAATTATATTTAACATTTTTCTGTACATGTAACAGAACGCAATATAAATTATTTATTTATTTGATTAGAGTTTAACGTCATAGTCAAGGATTTTTCACTTTGAGTATTTGAAAACTTTGTGTTACCATTGTGTGGTGGAAAGCCAAAAACAAAAAGTTAACAAAGGGCCTCAATTGATACCGTATACAGTGAAAGGAAATCTGCAGTCCTAGGCTCACAAATTGAAGCCAAACATAATAAAGGAAAGCTGCCTCTTTATATGGAAGTGTGCACTGCCACACACTATATACAGTAAAACTGGTACAGATTTATGGACATTCCGAAACCCATGAACGATAAAGTGATATTCAACAAACACACCAAAACCGCCATACATATTCCATTTACCTGAAGTTTTGTACATGTTACTACACAAAAACCCTACATCCCAAACAAAATACAAACAAAAAATGAAGAAAAATAATTCAAAATGTTTTAGTTAGTAGTTGGCATGGAGGTCTTTCTACCACATAATCATAAAGAAATATTCCTATTTCACTGAGCTTTTAAAATAATTGGGGACCCAGATAAGGTTGGATTTTTTTTTTTTTTTTTTTCATTTCTTTTTTAATTAAAGAATATACATACAACTTTGTTTTTTACTCATTTTTCTTTGGTTGCAGATGGTTGCCAGCTTTTTCTTCCAAAAGCACATATTGACTCTGCACAGAAGTCGGACTGATGTAAATGACCAATAAAAACAGTTATTGACACAAAATTAGACAGACTATCTCACCTTCATCTCCCTTCTCTTTGTCACTTTGGTTATCTTCACTGTTATCACCACCTTTCTTGTTCGAATCTACATTAATGGTGCAATACATAGCAGTGTGAGTATTTTAATTCACCTATTACCAAAAAGCAATATTAATAACACAAATAATAAATTTCCTTAGATTATGCATTATACTGCAGCCCTGTTGCAGAAGTGTGCTGGCAATGAGTTTTCAGGAGACAACAATCATTATCAGATTTTCGATCCCTTAAGGATAGCAATATCAATTGCATAACTGCATTATAGTGGAAGTAAGTTTTACTGTGTAAGAAACATCTACCTGTAAACTCCATGCACTCTAGATCTAGATATTTTCCAAAATCAAGTTCTTCAGGAGATTCTTATACAAGAATACAATTCCATTAAATTCTTTCTATTTTCACGTTTGACAAATATCAGCATAGCCACTGAGTACCAGTCAACATAAACCGTTCCCATCATCACATAAATTATATACAACCCTTTGTTTGTGTTAATATGCCTAATACATCATTAAGCAGCCTGCAATCAATCATGCAAAGTATGTTTAAAAAAAATACCAATATCATCAACTTATTTAGGTTTATAAAGTGACGAGGCAAGACAGAACCTATTACCACATGTAAATGAAACTGTGTGGGAAATGAGCTTACCATCATCATCATCCAGTGCCTCAACAGCTGCTGTCACCTTCGCTATGTTAGCCTTTGCTATAGGACTCATTTCTGTGGAGGAGTAATTAAAGGTACATGTACATCCTACTAATGATTGACAGTAAACTGGAAAGACATTTTCTGACAGCGCACACTAACAACATTTGTCATTGTGATTGAGGTTTATGCTATTCTTATGGTTATTTCAATTGACTGTCGGTTTGTCAGACCCAAAAGTGAAGAATCCCACAGACATTGAAATAGCAACAAACAATTACACAGGAAAAAGACAGGACATGCCAGATGATATGTCTATTAATCTTATTTTTAAATTTAATTCAAATTACAAAAGAAATTGGTTTCATTGCATTAAACTGGTCTTGTTCTTCATACTCAAGCCTATTTCACATATGGGGCGATATTATCAGTTTATCCACCCCAAACTGAAACTAAACCTTGCAGAAGCGGCTCTGCAGTCCTAGAAGCAGCCTGCCTATTATAAAGGCCTCCTCTATCGTCAAAAGCTCTACTCTGAACTTAACATGAATTTCCTTCCAACAGAGTTAATTGCACATTAAAGAGGAAAAAGATGATTACCAAATTGATTCTAAATAGTTTGAACAATTAATATACTTATTTTCCTTTATTGAGGGAATACTATTACTCCATGTACCTCTTGAGTCAGGTGGTGATCCTACGGGCGATGCGTTAGCACTGCCGTTTTGACTTGAGGGTCCAGTGGCACACTTGACAAAGGTGATTCCACCGATACCCCCCTCCTCCCCATGGCTGTTACCATCTCCCTCGTCAGACACCACAGCCTGCTTTAAACCCAGGTTCTCTTTCTGCCACTCAGGGACCTCCTTCGTTGGATAGTCGGATTCCATTGCACCTGGCAAGTAATTCAAATTAACATTCAGCTACAGATTGCTCTTCAACTTAAAAAACATAAAGCTCTCTGGCAGTGAATATACAAGGTATAAATGCTTCCTAAAATTGAGAATATGTCAGAATTGCACATGATGTTTTAGAATAAGTATGTAACAATCAAGTACTGCAAACACTTAAGAAAGAAAAAATTGAAAACAATACCTGGTACACTGGCTATAGAGAGTATATGTGAAGAGGTGACGCGGAATGACTCGAGGAGGTCACCAGGGTTGTTAGCATCTATCACTGTAACACGACTGTAAGAGTTTGTGCTGGTACAAATCCACACAAGCGAGGACATCTGATCATTCTCTGATTTTAGTACATTCTTCTCGTGTTCCTGTGGGAAATTATCACAACCATAAATATATTAAAACATGATACTGTGATAGAAATTCTAAAAAATGCACAATGTAGCACAACTGCATTGAAAATCTCTGAATGATGCATAAAGAACTTGTATATTCATTGTTATTTTAAGGATGCAGGTAAAGCAAAAAATACCTTCATGAATTCAAAATTTGCTTTTGACTTTATCAACTTCTAGCCGTTGCAAAAAGTAGAAATTGTTGAGAAAATAAAATTCAGGTGAATTCACGTATTTGAAAGAGAAAGGAAAGCTGCTTGTCAATTACATAATGTTAAATTTTGATTTATATATGATACTAACACAGAAAGCAAGATATAGAATATAAATATAGAGATAATATATATTTTTGTAAAGAGTATATGTATGGCATGCTAAATATGTTAGTTTTTTCTACATAGTAATCACACTGGAAGAGGGGTGTACACTAATAACTCATGTTCTAGATAGGTTCTCAGAAACAAGTTTCTGGATAGATCTTAATATTGAGTTGTACTTGTTATGTGTGGGTAAGCTACAAACATCTCAAATAATGCTTATTGCAGTTTAAATCGTAAGGAACAGACGTGGCAACTATGTATACATGTCTTTTTATACATGCAACTCATGATGCAAGACATATTTCCAAATATACATTACACTTGAATAGGAATGTTGTATAGAACAAGAGTAACTCTGAATGATTGTTCGTTTGATAGATGTTTTACACACTCTGAACAAAGAAAGTCATTTCGACACAGATAATATATTTTGGATTTATAATTAACACAATTAACATGATTTAAGGTATGTAATTTATTTATAGGTAGTGAATCTAGACATATTCTTTCACTTTGTATTATTTGAAATATTTAATATTTTATTCTTACTATATTTGTACATAATGGCTGCCATAATGTCATAATAGTGCAATTTATTGCAATGATCAAAAATAGAAAAAATTATTTATATTGCAATTACTCACTGTGAATATTTTATAAATCTAGTAAATGAAAAATTAATTTTGTACAAAGATATGCATGTTTTATATTTAATGGCCTGGAGGATCAAAAGTGTTTTTTTATTGAGTGATGTCAACCCCTCAAAATAAAGACTTAAGTTCTATTCATCCATCAGCGAAAGACTAATGATGTAATACAGCATGTCAAAATATATTATCTATAACAACTTGAGTTCCTTGTTCAGAGTTTTTGTAATAAATTCTATGTACCGGTTACTTGAAACTGATCTTGAGAAGAATTGGCAGAGATTCTGATTCATCAAAAAGCAATAAATCATTTCAATGTCTAGAAAAACTCTCATAGTTTTCCCCTTTACTGAATCTGGTACATGTAGCATTTTGTCAAAGTTCAAAACTACCCAAGTGTCCTGGATCTTACACCTTGCCAAACCTGGGCATTCTGTCTGAATAATTCTTACAGTATGAAAATTTTATTATTTTTTGTTCAATCTTCAAGAACACAAACAAATATACAACATGAGATTACTATTTAAAGCTTCGAGGCATAATGCATTAGTTTTGATGATTTGCCAGCTATATGAGATCTTAAAGTGGAATCACTTACGTGAAGTCATAAAAATGTGTCAATTACATGTGTGCACTATCTAGACTTCAAATGAAAGTATAATAAATCTGTATATAGCAAAAAACAGACTAGACAGAACCACAAACATTCAAAGAATTTTCAGAAATGCTGTTTTACACAAATTATGATTCACTACTTTAAATTCAGGGTATATAATAGGTAATATATGATGTTATGGGTAAAACAAGAAAACAAGCATTATAAAACCACAAATGCTATCATAATAGTAGAAGTACACAAAGCAGTGTTAGAAAGTGCATGTGGTGCAGATTTACTTACTAAAAATTTAACAGAAAAAAAATAGAGTGGAACCAAACTGAGACCCGGATAAGTAAGTGAAGTAAAACACATATCATGAATGGTGACCATGATAGAAAAGGGTGCCTCCCTATAGGTAAAAAAAAAAAAAAACTGTGCTTGAATATGATCCTTGTAAATCAAATCAGGGAATCAAGGGGAGTCAAAAAAAAAAATCATACAAAAACTGAGAAGAAAAAAAGTACCAGAGACCACCAAACCAAACCATAATGTAAACAAACAAAAAAATATCTAAAAAAACAATTAAAATCGTATAAACTGAAGTTGAGGGTATAAAACTGAAATCCATGTGAGCACCACTCTAGAAGCAACACGTGTGTTATGGGCACGGACAACACAGGGCTAACCCAGAAACAACAACCTTGAGTTCCCTATCTAACTTTTCCACGTCATCGTTTGGGAGGTTCTTGTTATCAATATCCTCCTCGGCGGGGGAGGAATAGAAGACACTTGCCCCTACGATTGATCCTCCGTCCTGGGTGCGGCCTCCAGTCAGATTCACACCCGCAGCACACCAAATCTGAAAACCACAAAATACAAATATCACATTTGAGTTTTGTTTGCAGGATATGTAGGTGCATATCAGAGAAGCGATGTGAGTCTCCGTTGGTATTCTGTTACGGTTCATGAGCATCTGTGAAATAGTTCCACCATTTCCCATATTTGGTGTTGGTAAAGTGCTATTGTTTATTGGATTATTGCATACCTTTAGCAGATTCCACACAAGTACACCTACATGTACATACATGTACCAGCATTTTTGTTCCATATAATGATTGTTGTCACATTTGTCATGCCTTTTGTCTACTGCTTTTATGGCTGATCTATTTATATGCTTCGCGTACACAGTGAGAAAGATTGGTCACATCCTGCAAAATCATGTAATTTGGTTGAAATAATTTCTTTTCTTTTCTTTCTATATCCACAACTTATATAGATTCATTTGATGGTCTGTATTTATAGGCTACAGCAAATACGCATGTTGATATTGTTGGTCTTGAATCAGATTTACTGTTACCCTAATTCTTCAACCTTTTCACCGCCTGAGATTTTTGCAACAATAAGACTTTCAGTCAGTCTAACTTGTTAAAAATCAGGCACAGAGGCTAATTAATAAGTTATACAGTAGGCTATAATAATAAATTAATTATTCATAATTAGATTACGCCCTTTCCCAAATTTGCTTGTGGTCTAATTCCATGTTACCTATTCGACAAAACACACTAGGGAGGGCGTGAAATGGTTGAAGAATTAGGGTATTAACAAGTACGCTAACCCACCTTGAGTCCTGGTTCCTTGTCGAGCAGAGGTCTGCAGTAGACTGGTACAGGGACCGGCACATGACTCTTGCTGGGCTGCTCTCTGGGAAGGTGGGGTGTGAACTTGGCTGGCAGACTCCATCCATAGGCCTGCATACGTCCATCATCCTTCTTCACATGAGCACGAACCTGCTTGTATTGTTCTCGTCGTTCTTTCTCACGTTCTCGGCGAGTCTTCTCAGCAGATCTACAATTGTTAACATGCTAAAATAAAGCCATTACAATTGTTTTTGCAGTTGCTAGCATCTATTGAAAGTGTAAACACTGTCAAACTTTTAGTATTTATTTCTTAAAAAAAATACAGTCAAAGGCTCTTAAAACAGAAATTCAATTTCAATAGAAAAATATAATATAATAGCAGGAATATAAGCATTGACACATGTATTGTTTAAGGCTAACTGACTGTTCATACAGCGTCATGGTGGGATAGCTTATAAAACTGCGCTGCATGGTGAGAGAGCTTTATAAAACTGACCAGGGATGTTTAACCAAAGCAGTTTGTTGCTAACAGTAGATTAATCATGAGATAGATCTTCAAAACAGCATTTTGTCATCTAATCCTGGATTAAGTTTAATAACAAATTTGAACAAAAGATGAGAAATCTGTCAATTGAAAAAAAAGATTGTGCTACTTCAATGGGGTATATTTATTTTTTGGTAGATTTTCTTTTAATAAAATATATATTTAAAAAAATCCTCTGTGGTTATTTATAAAACCTTAAATTAAGCAGAACCATGAAGAATAACTAAATAGTATAAAAAATGCCACATAATATATCAGTATTCAGAGACTTGTTAATATAACTTATTAAAGTTAATTTCTAAAATTAAATACAATTAATTATGTTTTAGTATATAAACTGTTAATTAACATGAAAGCAAGGTAAGTGGGGAACGTAATCCGCGGTTACACCGGCATCCAAAACGTGAACTAAAGTGAGTTGGCTCTGTTTGCGGTTACTTTTGACAGCCATGTTTGCAAGCGTCGCAGGAATCTTGGCACATTGCCAGTTACCGGTAGTTGGAGCAAGCGGCGACACAATGGAAACGTCACAGCAGTCAAAGAACTCCGCCTGTAGGTGAACTTAACTGATGCGGGTTATTATTTTACCCTGTGTAACCGCGGCTGTACATTCAAGTAATATAAACCACTCAAGACAACACAGGACCGAAATTTTGGGATCAAGTTCATACTAAGTCTGGTTCAAGTTTAGGGACAAAGACCTATCCACAAAGGGGAAGGGAGGGGGTCTTAATAATGTGTAATTTTATGAGATATTTAATAGAAAATTTGATGGTAAAACAGGTTGAAAACATAACTTACATGTAAACAATATACACATAGTAGAAGTTTTGCTTATCAATGTTTTTGTTACAATTTTAATATATTAATTGGCACTTAATCATGCGAGACGATTCCAAAGTAAAGAGACCACACTGGCGGCCAAGCCCACTGACAGTCAACTTTTTTATGTCTCCTTAATAGCTTTTGAGTTTGGTCTCCTGCTATTTAGTCTCCTTCTATTTATGACTCTGCTTTTCTTTTTCAAACAGAAAATATTATTATTGTGCACAATTTTTAACAGATTTTTTCTTTTTCTTCAGAAGGAGCAACTTTATTTGTTCATGTTTAAACCAAAAGGTGGTATATTAAACCATAAGGCCATACTCGAGGGTAAACAATAAATGTGAAGCCAGTGATGTAGGGTTGGTTTGCATTACAAAGTATGATGTTAAATGTGATGACTGATTGACTGGTATGTTAAATGTGATTTATATAATTATGATAAAGTAATAAACATGATAAATCACAAGGAAACACATGCTGTAAACATTCCTATTTCCAAGACACATTCCCAATAATACCTACTCCATGTCAGGGAATTTCAGTTTTCTGCATCAAAGAAAGATCAAGCAGTTGTGAAAGTTTAATAAACAATTTGTTTGGCTTTCAAATGAAGTAAACAAACATTTTAAATGTCATATGTGTTTTTAAAGCAAAGCAAATCTGAATCAAGAAAAGTGCTTCAGAAATTTTGATTATTGGGGGCTGGTGTTAGTGATTGACCTTTTAGTCATAAATCTTTATGAAATTAGTGATATGACTCAATATTGCTTTCATACTTTAGGTCATTTCAACCTTATAATGTTAGTGTTGATGGGTTTTCCCCTCTTGCATGAATCTATACATGGCGAATGAATGTAATGAACAAGATGGTTGCTATTTTTACATTCATTATCCAGGATATTTTTCCAAAACACCATATTTAATTGCATTAGTATTTTGAGCTTTTATGTTCATTCTGTAAACTTCCATGATGTAAATAAACTAATAATGCTTGTGACAACAAGGAATGAAATATAATATAAAACCCTCAACCAATTTACTAAACTGCATGCTAAAACATAATTTGGTTAAAAGCAATAAGCAACATGATCTAATGAATAAGCTATTGAAGCAGCTAAACTGTGCACATTGTACATACGGCTCTGTTTTTGCAGGTGGACTAAAAATTGTAAAAAAACAACAACAAAACATACATATAAAGACACCTTCACACAACAGGTTTAAACGAATCTTTACAAACATGGACAATATTCAGGTTCATAAAATAAACTAAAATCAAAATACCACAATTAGCATTCCACAGACAAAACTTCAGATTCAGTGATTATACTGATAACGTGCAGAATCGAAAAATACCAGAACATATTTAATGAAAAGGCATAATATAATAAAGACACTGTACTTTAAAGCCACATTAAAAAAAGACTTGAACATCAAAACAAGCTTTTGACACATTCTTACAAAATAACAAAGAGAATACCTACAGTTATCAATGCAGACTTAAATTCTGAAAGTAAAGATGAAGGATGCAAATATGACAAGAGAACAATGTGAATATCAGAGTTGAACACTTACGCTTCATCGTGAAGGAAATCATAAGCTTTAGCCTTTTCTCCCAAGTTGTATGTATCTCGTTTCTTCTTATTAGGATCCCCTACAGGTTTGACATTAGTGGTTGGGGCGTTGTACTTCACAGTGGCCAACGGAACCTGTTGATGGGGTTGTCTCTTCCTCGGTTTGTCTGAAGAGCTGAACAAGTTACTGAAACTACAAACAGAGAGAAAGAAATTGTATGTTTCATGTACATGTACTTGTCAACAGATTTGAGGTTTGAACCATACTTAGTCATTTCTCTCATACGACAGCACACATGTTCTTTTGGTGAATGAATGCAACCTCCACTTCTCTACCAAAATAACCATTGCACATGGGTACATGTTTGGCAAGCTCAGGACACTACAACTGATAGGCTTTCTGATTTCTGATTCTGATTGCACCAGCTCCAGGAAACTCCAGCCAACGTATGACTGCATTTGTTTGTAATCATTGGGCCATCGGTTGTACAATTTGGTTTGGTTTGGTAGGTGATATGAGACTTAAATTGATTGATTAATTGGTGTTTAACGCCATGCTCAAGGGTATTTCACTTATATGATGGTGTTGTATTCCAACAGTAGAGAGCCACTGTTTACACAACAATAAAATGTGAAGTCATTTGAGTGTTATCGCTGTTGGAAAGATAATGTTCCTCTGGTGCTTAGTATGACATCATGAATATAATGTGGAAACATACTGCCCTTAACTAGAGGGCCACAAGACTTAAATAACGGTTATCCAATAAGAGAGGGTGAATACAATAGATATCATTCTGTTTCTTTTCATACAACAATTATATGTGTTACAATACAATAATCAATGGCTCCGAGTGGAATTATTGGGTGTGTGGTGTGAGAATGGACATTACTTCATCAAAATATTGGAAGTGCTTGTGATGGAGATGGATGGCATTCCATTGAAAGTCAATAGAAACTTTCTTATGATTATTGTCATAAGTACTTCACTGAAATGACCATGATACACAGCCAGTGTTAGGTGGAAATTCTGGAGGATTCCTCTTAAAACCCAACCAGGGATCTCCTAGCCATCAGCAGCATCTGCTCAGGAACAGTAAGCTTATTTGATGTAGCTATGGAAGGGGTAGTTGACAAAAAGGCAGGGGTGAGGCGTGACATAGTTGTTTGGCTTTTACACGGCCGATTCCCTTCACTGTACCCGGAATAGTTCCTATTCCCCCCAGTGAATACAGGAAGTTTCCAGGTGGCTGCAGAGATCACAGAGTGTTTTTTATGTGGTTTTCCAACATACACTGGCAATCCAAAGGTCCAAATTCAAATTAAAAGAGAAGATTCCTTAAGAAAGTCAGAAACTGCATGGATTTTGTTTTTGGGATAACTCTCAGACTGAACAGAATCTAATTCAGAAAATATTTGCAGACAGAGACCCTTGCGAAACTCTAAACCATGACCCTCAGAACCAGGCACCAAATCGCCAGCCGTAAAAGCTGATAACCTAAACTTCTCAGCTATACAGCTTGGCCAAAAAAAATGAAAATACTGTTAATGGTAACTTTCTAAACGACACAAAAATATTTCACTTTATGGATTTTACATGCACGAAACTGTACGGTTGTAGGTCTCATTTTGACCATGCTCGTATATTTTGACCATGATTGGAAGTTTGAAATTGATTGTAACAAAACTCAACAGCCTTAAACGCTAACCAACATCATTGTTGAACACAATACTTATATTCTTCCACAGATAAATTGTTGTTTGTCAATCTGGGAAAGTTGTAACGGAAGGCTCCAAGTGAGAATTCTAAAACTAAAAAACACAACACAGTGGCTGACACTAACTGATTAAATTTGTAAGGCTACATTACTTTTCAAACGGCGGTAATGAAGTAATAAATCTTGATTTCAACTGAAACAAGGAATTCCTTTGTTATTCTAACAGAACTCTACCATCCTTTTCAATAGTAACTTTCACAAATTTTGCGCATACATTTACTGATGCAATTTTGTGGAATTCCACCAACACAAATTAAACAGTGCTCAATATCTGGTATGTTGTAAAGCAAGATATAGAAAACAATCAATCACATTGGAGTGTCAATTTTCTTTAAAGCCACAAAGCATGCTCTCATGTTATGGTTTTTGGTCTGTGTAATCAGGTCCATTGTCTCAAGTTTGACTATGAGTATGAGAAATCTTTCCCAATTACAATTGAAAATGTTGAAATTGCATCATGTGGTATAGTAAACGCTAGCCCTAGAGTAGGGAAAACACTAATTTTCGCCCTTTAAAGTTGGTTACAAATTTTAATGACCTAGATTTTGCAGTTTAATTCAACGTGGCCATTTTTCAGATGTCAGATCTGCTCACTAAGCCTTTGATCCCACTGCTGTGAATGACCTTGACTGTGATGAGTCAATATTTTTAATCTTGTAAGGGCGGGGCTAACATGAGTAACATACGTAAATTAAAGCATGGCTTAGAATTGACAGCAAATTGACACATCCTCATTTAAATACTCTGCCAGAATTTTTATTTTGAGTTTTTATGTTATTTTGAAACTTTCACTTAACCTTAAAATATTAGATTGAAATTAACAGAGAGCCTCTGGCTGTTACTTTTTTTAAAAATATCTATAATCCATGTGATTCTGTAATAACGCAAAATATACCATTTTGTGTTGGGTGTGTCTTTGACTTAAAGCTTTACATTCCTGATACAGAAGCAAAAGCAAGGCTATACAGAAACATTATTGGTTCTGGAGTTCAATAAAAAAAACCTCCTATTATCGTGGCCAACTTTAAAATAACAAAATGAAACAATTGTTTACATTCATTAATCATCTGCCACACATGACTGTTTACTTTATAATTAACTTATAGTACTGCCATAATTGTAATTTGTGTAATTTAATACGGGCTTGTGTTTTGGAACTTATTTTCATATCTTGACAGATATTGAAGAGAGTTTAAGCCTAAGAATCAACAACTCTTGTAGAGATTGCATAGTGAATGTGACCTAGAATCAATCATTGTCCAGAGGATGCTCAATTTAAGTAAAGCAATTTTGTAGCATGATTTTGCCTGGGTTTCGGGTAATTGATCAATGTAGTGCATGCAGTACGAATAGTAAGTTGGTATTAAGTTTTATAGTTGTTTTTGTGCTATCTCCCAAATAAAAAAAAAATTAATTAACCATTGGCTAGTATGGATTATAGTTATGAATGCCATGCACCCACTTGGACACTGGGTTGTCCCACCTAGCTCATCTTATTCTATTTTTGTGTAAATATAGAGAAATATAGAAAATGTTGCTCGCCTCCACCGGGATTCGAACTCGGGTCTCTGGCTAGCAGGGCCAGCGCTTTAACCGACTTATTATACCAAGCCCTCAAACTGCCCAATCTTCAAATTCAAGTTGTCAAACAACCATAGGACTAGTGGTCAAATACAATAACCAGCTCGTAAAATATACCATCTATAGGTTATTACTAATGAATTGAAATGAAATTACAGAGAGTAAAGTGGTTCAAATTGAAACAAGTTGCTCTTCCCTGAGGCCCTGTAACATCTAAATAACAGTAACTTTGGGCTTAGCTCTAATATACAAGATTTAACCAGATTAAAGGGTTTATGACGTTCTCATTTTGGAAACTTTGTTAAAAACTAAATTGGTTTAGGGCAAACATATAAAGATATTCATGCAATTGCATATAGCTGCAATTTCAAGAATTAGAAAATAAAATGTCTTCATTTTTATAAAAAGGATAATTGATTTCAATATCTAGATGGCAAAAGCAAGACTTGTCCAAAATAAGCAATTGAAAAACATTGCAATTAAGCAAGGACATAATACACATAAATATAAGACTGATGTTTATAGATTTTAGTGTTAGTTGTGAGAAATGCCATTGTAAGATATTTGTTTGAAAGCACTGGTAAAAAATAACATCTAAAGCAATGCCTTTTAACAGCAGCATTAAATGTGCAAGAGACACATTTTGTAATTTCCACAAATGAGAAACTTCAAAACCCTTTTCACATTCTAATTCTTGTATCTCAAAACAATATACAAGAAGCAGTTATTGCAATGCTCATATGTTATCATATTTGACACACAGTTTCCGAGGATTTAGCGAGTTGGCAATTTGATAGCAGGCCTGTAATTGTTCATAATCTATAACATACATTTTTAAATATCCACCACCATTCAAACCATATTTTCTGATATGCTGACTTTAGAAACAACAAGAAAAATTTGGTTTTAAAATAATTGATTTATTTACAAATATCACTGAATTCATTGAATAAATATATTTATGGCAAAATTTGGACAAGTCATTTTATACAATTAATGTGTTAAAGAATCTGAGCTCCTTTAGTACAGTTAAACTTTGCATATCTCACAGAGCTGTTGACTCTGCCATATATACACATTTATGTATTTGACACAAAGGGGATCAATATGGTCAAAATGGTGGTGGTTTTCAACAAAAAAATAAAAAAAATACTGAATGTTAAATTCTGAAATTAAAAATGTGTGCATGCACTTAATTTTCTTAAAATGGCACTTACTTTGACTGCAAGAGAAAGAAATTTTACAATTAATTTTTAACACTTTGGATCAATAAGAAATTTCTTAGATTAAATAGCTTTAGTCTTACAAGCCAAAAACATAAGAAGTTAGAAAAAGTGCTTAATGTTGAGTTGTTACTATGGAACAGTGATTTAACTGTGATAGACGTCTAACAGTCCGAGAAATAATTCCACCAGAAAGTCTTATTGATCCCTATTGTGTCAAATTTACAAATAAAAATCAAAGAGATAAAATAAAGTGCTGGCTTTGGAAACTCTCTTCACACCATGGCAGTGATTAAAAATGTTGTTGAATCAACTAAAATCAAATCACATAGAAATACATGTGTGGAGATATCTAGCTGTAAATTATAAAATCAGTTTGATTCTCATCAAATAAGAAACAGGTATCTTTAAAACAAACTAAATTCAAACAAACAAGTCATTAACACTTAAATTAGATAACAACAATGCCCTCTCTAGCATCCACAATTCTTAAACTTCAGTCAAAATAAAACTCCAATTTAAATTTTAAAAATGGATCAAATAGAAAATCAGTAAAGTGGAGAAAGTTTTCGAATAATTTTATAACTTTGCGTAATATTATAATTTTAATATTAACTTGGCCAATTTATTCATCGTACTTTCAACAATAGACTAAAATTTGTATTATGTTGAGATCTTGCAATCAGCTTAAGCATCCACAATATAAACTACCGGTATTGGCCGATCAACCAGCCCAGCTGACTGGAAGGAATAGCCATATTAGTAATTAAAACTCCAATTTGAAGACTGATAACACCAAGTTATAATGGGTAAGCAGCACTAAAACTGTCAGATCTATATGAGCAGAGATTGCCAAAAAGACACCTGGCATATTTATTAAAAAATATTGTTTAAATAAACAAATGCCCTGAGTTATTATTTCATCTCAGAATATAAAATACATGCATGCAATAATCCGTTATTTGAAGAGTGGTTTGTGGAAAAAAAGTGAATAAAATCATACAGCATTTACACATGAACTTTTAGTGACTGTTAGACTTCTTCCCTGCTGAAGCACAACTCTTTTTAATAACTGAGGCATTAATATCAGTGATTGATTTTATGATTGATTGGTGTTCAGTGTCATGCCAAATGATGCAGATGTATTCCAACAGTAACCAGTGACAGACAAACCTAGTGTTACATGTAGCTCCTTGGGAAATACAGTATTCCCAGTGAACATAAGTTTGAAACACACTACTGTCAGACAGCAGCAAAATATTAGTGTGCTGATGGCACATGTAAGTTTGGTTAACAAATGTATTGACTTTTAAATCCACTGTTATCAAACAAAGCATCCTTCAAATAACTGGAGGTGATTAGCATATCCCAATGGGAAATGAACTGACGTTTCGTTGGCATAAAACAATGTGTTGAGGCCAAGGGCCCATTAAATGATCTGAGGAGGTGGATAGCTCTTCTTGGTTGACCTAGAGTTGGGATGGGGAGGATCCGGTGGGCTGGGGTTTACCAGGCTACCAAAACTGAAAAGTATACAAACTATAGTTAGTGGCCAGTAACAAGGTAAATAACATGCGTATAAAATAAAATTAAGTATGGGATTGCACTGTTCAAAAATTCAATTTTTTTCAAAGGAAAACACTGTTATAAAGTTGTGAAGTGGCTTCATACAAGACTGATTTCAAAATCACACTCTTTTGAACAACCAGCCCTAAGAGACTGTTTAACAAAGACATTTTGGCATTTTATGAGTCGAACGCTGTTTTTGACAACATAAAACCGATGACACTTTGCAAAACCCTCCAAATGAAAAAAACATGAAGCATCAGATAAATGTTGTATCATTCGGGGATCTAACAATAAAATCAGGTCCATGGCACTTCTTATTAAGTAAGAATTGAATTAACTATACTAAACAAGTGTAATTATTTTCATTACATAGTAAAAATGTAATATCTACAAAACAAATTATAGTTTCTAGTCCGTTCAAATTGATAAGATCACTAAAATACATAACATGAATGATAAGAGACACTGGAATAGAGAGTTAGCAAGTTAAGCAAAACATAATATTAAACTGTAAATCAAAAAGATAGGTGAAATATTCCCACAAATCCCAGTATGTTATAATATTTTTTACTGTTCGGGTAATTGAGCTTGGAGGTTTTCAAAGAAAGTTAGTATTGATATTTACACAAATTTTATTTCATCCTTGAATTTAGGGTAGGTGGAAATGTATGGCTTCCTTTATTGGGGCTTTACGCCATATTTAAGGTTATTTCACTAATTTGACAGCATGCCAGCCAAATGGGTGAAGGAAACCACAATAAGCGATGCTGGCAACAGAGAAGACACCACAATATTTGACTTCCTGATGTACCTTAGCTCAGAGAGCACCAGGGCACAGTAGGCTCTTCCCAACCACCCGTAAATTATGTGGCATAATCAAGTTTTTTACAGATGATTAGATAAATACTGAATTTCTTAAAGTAATGATCTCCAATATTCTTTTGAAGACATCAGTTCAATTTTTGTTTAACTACTAGCTCAAAATGTTTTTGTGCTGTAGGTAAGTAAAACGAGTATAAAGTCATAATACAGGGACGTTAGCTGGAAAAAGTGCTTCCATATCCATTTCAAAAGAAATACAAAGTATAGCACACATGCTTCAGGTATGTTTAAAATACGAAGGTCCAAAACTGCGAAGTATTTGTCCCTGATCTATAGCACCAATCAATAATGATATTAATGTGAAACAATTTAGTGTCAAATTATTACCACTGATTCCTTGAGGTTATGATTAGTTTAACGTAAACACAAGACCACTCACCAAGCCCCAAAAAACTACTAAATCATGCTCGTAAAATCTCACTTCCAAGCATCAGAAAGTCTGGGGAAGGAATGATTTCTTAATATCAACAGCACTCTCCCAAAGATAAAACTAGTCACCCACACACTCCTATGCAACTAACCATATTTAGAAAGAAACAACTAATCTGGCCATCAAATATGGGGATAGATCAAACCCCTTCATCACCCTTTTGTACTGATTTTCTGCACAGCTTCACATTCTCAATACATATAGCAGTGGAATAACACCATTAAACTTCCAGTTTGAAGTGACATCATAGAAATGTGTATAGGATTGGAACAGATTTGGTAAATTTAGGCTTTTCCCAGATAAATGCTTAAAATGTGAGAACAGAAGTTTACATGTTTATACAAGATCATGACAATAGGCCGATTTAGGATATTTTTAGTTTCAAATGCTTACAATACAGAGTTAACAAGTCATGCTGACAACAGTTCATTTACTCAGGTTTCTGGAATATGTCTACTCAATATCATCACTTTTATGAGAATATCTTACTAAAATATGTCTATTTGTTTGCTTGATTGGGGTTATACGTCAAACTCAAGGTTATTTCACTTATATGACGGCATCCCAGCCCAAGTGGTGAAGGAATCTACATTAAACAACACTAGCAACATGCAAGGCAGGAAAAAACATTTACATAACATTAACAAACCAGGGCACACAACAAATCATGTGCCCCTTAGCTTTAGTACTTATATATGTCAACTTCTATCAAAAATTTGCTACATTGTAAACATAATTCTATCTTAAGTTTATTTACTCTGTCCATCATACTCAGTACGATCTTTAGTCATTAGCTTTATTTTATATTAAAAAAAAGTTCACCGAAAGAATCAATGTTTTAGGATAGAACAAGCTCCAAGGAGTTTCATTCTCACCAACATTTTTCTCTTGTGTTTAATCTACATTGTAAATATTTGTGTCAATGGCGCTGAATAAATATCATCTTATGTAATGTAATTTTAAATCAATTAAAATAGTTATAGTATGAAAAAAAAAAATGACTTCTGGTTAAGTGTGGATACACCATGTTCTACTTACAAGCTCCAGATGGTAGATTTTTTCTTAGGGACGAGTTCTGGGTGTTCTCTAGAGGCTCTGATCATCTCTGTCCACCTAACTGCCTCCTGTAACTCCATCAACCTCTCCTTGTACTGATTCCTCTCCATGAGAACACGAGCCATCTCAACACGAGTGAATCTCTTACGCTGGGCCATTGGCACATCGTCCTGAAACATTTATTATTATTATTATATGATGGGCCTTAACCGGTTAACTAAATGGAATTTCCATTACATGATGAAAAAGCATAGGTGGCTTTTGCTGAAAACCCCCTGTTGCCAGGAAGGGGATCAGCAGACTAGAGCTTTACCCATTCAGTGAAACAAATACAGGGTATCAGTTTGAGTTACAAGACACCCACTCAGCACTGCTCCTGTTGGGGATGACATAGACTGTATTTCAAGTAGAAGTAGAGAGACAGAAAAGTCTCTAAATAACGCTAGCGAAAACCAATCGATCAAGAAGTGTAACAGAAGAAGTCCTTACTTCGTGGCTTTCATGTAAAACATTACAAGTTTATTTCCAAATATGATGGAAGTGCCAACTGATTGCTAAAGATGAATTCTGGGATCTGTTACATGTAATTTACATTTACATTAGTTCAGAATTAATTATAAAAAGAAAATTGGAGACTATCACCAAAACGCCTGTAAACAATTTTTGACAGAGATGTGAACAAGTTTATCTTATCATTTATACAATCACTCCTTGCTGGCAAACAAACTCTTCTAACCTCCCCTTCTGCCTGAGACTCGTTTGTTTTCTTGTCTAACTCTTCCTTAGTTTTCTTGAGATCCTCTTCAAGCTGTGTGATCCTTAGTTGTAAACGACTCTTGACAGTCTGTAGTGAGGTGATCTCCTCTCTCAAAATCTCCTGCTCACTGTTAAAAAAAAACAACATAGAAATGTAGCTACTGCCCAAGAAAAACAATTACGAAAATCAAAAGACTTTGAGCCTGAATTCAATGTCTGGATTATCCCTGTTGTTGTTTCATGTTAAACCTGTTAAAACTTACTAGTGTAACATATACAAGAGAAAATAGATCCCATTTTCAACAAATATGTATTCCTATCCACAACAGCTTAAAGCATACGCAAATGTGATAAGATAAAATATCAAAATAACTGTTCTCTATGGGAAATTGAATAGTAATTCATGATCTTGACAAAATTGAACCTTTAATCAAGATGATGATGCACAGTTGGGAGATGGGAATTACTTCAAAGCAAATCTTGCAAAATTAATGTCTAGACAAGATTTTTTGTGACTTGGTGCCTGGGGAACCTTGACTTGTTCCCTTGACATGATCTTGAGTCAAGGACAGCAACATACTTAAGTTTGAATTCCTTCCAATCAAGGTTGCAAAATTATAGCCTGCACAACATTTATTGTGGCTTATTGTTGGCTAAACCTTGACATATAAACTGTAAGTAGGATCGCAAGATTTTTTTGTGACTTCTTGCTCGACCAACATTGACACAATCTTATATCAAGGGCCAGGCACATCACTGGGTGACGGGCTAAAAATTCTAAAGTTTTAATTTAAGTCCAGCAAAGGTTGCAGAGTTAACCTGGGAAAATTTATTTTGTGAAAGAGAACCCCATGCCAAACCATATGTACCTCATAAACTATATATCATAATAAGGTTTATATGTTTGTTTTGATTCTTTTTGCACATATATTGTTACAGATATACCTGTAACTTCTAACCAGTGTGATATATATAATCATCTGAATGAAGGCCAAATAATGCTTTTGATTTGTAAGAGTATGTGAAACATATAAATGTTTGAGATAATCTTCACATTGTGGCATAAATGCCCTCCAGTAATACGTATATATCCTTCATAACATATAAATACTTTGTAAAGTATTTTTTATTTTATTTTGCATGTTAAACACATAAAGTGCTCTTTATTCAGCATACCTTGAGAGTTCGTCAACTTTGGCTATTAAGTCATCTTTCACAATGTTCAAGGCATTTCTGTAAACAAATACATTCGAGTGTTAAAGAACAGCATTTCATATGGGAAAACAGTTTTATCTATAAATAAGAACAATACAAATACCATATCTTCAAATTAAATTCGAACATGGTATTTTAAAGAAACATGCATGTCATGAAAACATCCAGTGAACTTTATGACAAAATTATTTAAAGATGATTTTGAAAACACTAAAATTTTATTTTATACTAAATATTGAAAATATATGCGTCTTACTCTTAAGAAAAACACACAACAGGGATCAATATACATGCTTTTTATGGAATTTCTGGAAAAAAAGAGACTGTCCTGGAAACATTCCTAGAACGTGAAATTTGTTCAATGAGATGCAGGATAAACGGACACAAATATCTGGAAACTTGGTTTAAATATTTGAAGCCATTCAGAAGATTACTCACTTAGTTGCTAAAAGTTCTGTGTTCTCGAGTATTAAGTTTTCCACTTCCTTTCCCATACCCACTGAAATTAAACAAAAAACAAACATTACAGTATTTGTTAAACTGTCAATATTATAGTTTGTTTTCAGGGCATCCAGGTTTATTTTTCTGTTTGTTTTGAAACGAATCATATTAAGACTGATTTAAAATAAAAATGATGCACAATATAATTATTTCATGCCCATGCTAGATAAAAACAACAGATAAGAAAGCATTTATTTTTTTAAGATTTTAGACTACTTTGTGTAGATAATTATATATATTCATTATTTAAAATTAAATACAAGTACTTATAAAACACAAAAATGCATGTATGTTAGATAAAGAAAGCTATACATAAAACAAACAGGCCTAACTGTTGTTGGTCAATTAAAAGTCTTAGTCTACATGTAATTAAATTGTACACTGGAAACTCAGATGAAAGGAGCTACTTTGGACAAGTGAGAAGAATTCAGGTAAGTCAAAAAATAAATGCCATCAAGGAAAACAGTATGATTGACTTTCCAGTACAACATTAGATGCAAAATGTAACATAGCCTTGATAGACACAGCCGCACAGCATGGGTAACCAAATCAAACACATTTAGTAACTGTCATGCATTCCAATTCAAGGTTCACCGATTTCATGTATACTGAAATTGGGAATGTGAAATTTATTTTTTTTTAAATTTATTTGCAATATTTTGCAATTATATTCTTGACATCGTCTAGAATGTCTTGAATTTTCTAGATATTAGGCAAACTTTGAATGAACTTTTTTCTTTCTTTTTTTAAATGATACATGTTCTTGGCACACCGACTTATTTCACTGAGACAAGAGCCATACCTTGTGGCATTAATTTTAATTTTGTACATGAGATTTCAGAATGAACTCAGTGAAAACTGTGAGGACTAAAATTAACATCAAAATGTATAAACATTTGCCAGTCATGTCAGTGGGAGACAGAATTTCTTGTCAAATGTAACTCCTTTCAAATCAAACAGAACAAGAAACTTTTATCAAGTTTAGAACGTGGAGTATATATAAGATACGGAGTCCTCTTACCAAAGAAGTTGTCACTGACTGTAATATCCAGGCAAGACGTAGAAATTAATAACAAGAGAATACACGATATTAGTCAGTGTTAAATATACAGCTACATAGATCACAGAACACATGAATTTCCAACCTTGTCAGTAACATGTAATAACCATGGTTTCATGGGGAATAATATTCAATATCCTCAAAACGATTATTAGAATTACAATTATCACAGTGGCACAGGGAGGTGAATGTAAACAAAAATGGAAAAGATGCAATTCACAATTTTTCTTCTACAGTTTGTTAGTGGTGCTAGTCAGAGACACAAAGCCTGACACCCAACCCAGTAAATCCGATGCTTTATTCTGAAAGCTAAAAGGGGGAAATATCTTCTCTCTTTTTTAGTGCCTGGCTTGCTTTTTCTTCTCGTTACACAGCACACATTCTAAGCTACTTTACCTAGTCCACATGTAGTTCCTAGGGTTGGTAATTCATGTATTCAATGAAATGTAATAAATATGGGTAAATATGACAGATACATGTGAGCTTGACACTACAAAAGCTGCATACAATAAAATGATGTACATTCAAGTCAATGTCAAAACAAAAGTGGATTGAACATGTAAGTTTCTATATTAAAAAAACGAGCCATTAAAACGAGATAACAAATTTAATGAAAAGGATCTATTTAAATTGTTGGTGTACACCTCTTACTATATTTAGCTTTAGGTAGCAAACAGACAAAACATTGGATATACATATATATGTTTTGGAGTAGATATTGTAACTAACTAGTAATGCTTCCCATGTACAGTTAATTACAGGAAAACCTTAAATTGAAACTACAGTCCAATAACATAGAAAATACAGAGATTCGCTAACCACCAAACAATGCTGATTAATATTCTACGGTGAAACTTGTCTAAACTGACACCTGAGTATACCGACATCTTGTCAGTGTAAACTGTCATGATCGCTTTCAATGTTTTCTATGTTCACAAAACAATTGTCTAAACTGACAACTTCTCCAGGTCCCGTTTATGTGTCGATGTACACACGTTTCACTGTATATTTAGCCAACACCACACATAAACCACTTTGCATTGTGTTAGAGACAAGTAAGAATTGAAGTTAGGATCCAGAGATAGCCAATCAGTCCTAGACATTTTCAATTCACTACTGTTGAATAAATGTGCAATGGAAAAGTACCATAATTTGGGCCACCATGATTTTGACTTTTTTTCATATCATGACTACCTGTCTTTCACCATAGTAGTTAGTACATTTAATTCGAATTTTATATTAACTTAATTTAACTTTCAGTCAATTTGAATACCATGCTTCAGTAGAAATGGATATTTGAGACTGTGTTGCTTATTTCTAGCTAATACTGTGACTAATTTAATTTGATTTTGAAAAAGATAAAAATATATGAAGAGAGAGTTTGAGCCCAACCTATGGCAAAGCTGGTAAAAACAGTAATATGTCAGACTATATTAGAATTTCCCAAAAATGGCTAAAAAAGCTGCCTACCCATTTCTCCATGCTCTCCTTCATCTGCACATTAACAGGGTTTTGAAGAAGCAAGGGGGTAAAGATGCCCAAGAGAGAAAAGAAATTCAAAACACAAGAAAAAAACATGCAGTAACACAAAATAAAAAAAACAATGCACTTAAATACATGCAAACAATAGGCAATTTGTACAATAATCAACTGATATATGATCTCTGAACCAAAACTAATGTATGATTTTTGTATGATTTAATTGATATGTCAACATGTAAAGTATGTAACAGTAGTTCAAATCAATCATTTCAGTTCACCTGTTGGTTATATTTTTGGTGGCAAGTTAGTATGCAAGGTACATTATCGTTGAATGATGTGCTACTAGGGCTAAGGCATAAATTAATAATATTATTCTAAGCTCCATCACCAGCCTTTGTCATAATGTATTATCCAAAAACTAGCTGACAACGTTATTAAGTACTAACAATTATTTAACTATCTTTTGCTATAGAAGTGTGATATGAATTTTACTGATTGTGTTCTAACAAATCTTGACAACATTAAGGAAATCACATACCCATTTTTTAAGTCCCAAATCAACTGCTTTATTTCCAAGAAATTTAAGAGAAATACGTTTGTGTTTATTTTTGGTAAATTTCTTTCTAATAATTACGAAACAACAGTCAACAACAAAAATACAACATCAAAAGCTGACCCCCCCAGATTGAGAAATATCATGACAATTGTGTACACAATAAAAATATGTTTAAAATAAGCCTGTATATAAAATGATAAAATACTAAATGCCATACCCGAAGATGCGTATTCACCTGGATGAACTTCTTTTCCTAATAATACAATAATGAAAAATAAACATTATAAAAATAAGACATGACAATAGTTTATCTATCAATTTTCCAAAAAAAGCTGAAAGTAGATGCTGAAATACTTCATCTCTCGTCAAAAGTTATTAACGTATTTGTAGAGCATGAAAACAAATAAATGGTCAACATACCTGTAATATCAGCACCAAAATCTACATCCCCAATTACATCAGGTGTTAGCTCATCAAATAATGAGTCTTTATTTCTCCTGAAACAACGAATAGAAACAAATAAGGTCTAGTACCAGATAACAGACAAAATAAATATAAAATACAGACAAATTAAGGAAAGCATGATATGGATTAAGAGCATATTTTGACCATTCACATTAAAGAATTTTTTATTACAAAATTAAATTGCTACATGTGTAATAGCTTTTACACACTGTATGTTTGCTGGAGTTTTAAAGCTTTAAGTTATTTTTTTTTTTATGGTAGAGCACACTTTTCTGGCTTGTTAAATAGCATTTAATAAAATTATTTCCAACTGTTACACAGATATCAGAGTTAGTGAACGAGTTTGTATTCATTTCATGTTTAGTGCCTTGTAGCTATGTATTGAATATCTAAGCTTCAGAATAAATACAAACCTGGAGACTCTATTAGGTGTAGATGTTACCATGGATTCTTCCATCTCCTCTAGTTCAGGTGTACTGGCTACTATATCAGCTATTGTTTTATCTACAGCTGAATAAAAAAAACAAATCCAGGTTTCATTAACAAGGTTTTTTGTGGAATTAAAAGCATTTCAAAACAAAATTTACCATACCCAAATTAGAGACTGCTTCAGCCCTTCCCAACATGTAATAATTGCTTTTGATGGGGTATTTCATATGTCTACACACAGCTAACAAATAGTTATTTTTTTGCTTTTAGAAATAATGTATCTGCTAATGTATGTGAGTGATAAAGACAAGACAATCAAGCATATATTATTTGGTCAATTGTTTGTTTGTTTTTCTTGAATTTTCCGATCAGTGTGTAAACAAGGAAGTAAAGCAGAAGGAATAACAGCTTCGCCACTTCAAAGTGTACAATGTATGCTACCGACGCCGTTGGGGCAAAGGAATTAACAGGTGTGTACTGAACTGTGACCAAGTCCAGTTCGACTAAACTTGATATACGCATGCGCACAGACATTAGGTCTCGCTGTGTCAGTTTGAATAGGTAATGAGCCCTTAACAAAGTTCCCCATTGAAGAATAAAAGAAAAGTAGTGTCGCTAATCTATTTTTTTTTTAAAAGGTGTCGAGATTTACCCCGGGGCTTACCCGGGATTAATCGTTTACACGGGCACACGTAGTAAAAGGCATTGGCCATTACAAAAACCCAAAACCAATGCTTTCTGTTTTCTAAATTTATTCGGATTCGCTTTTTCGATAAGGAAAAGAAACCTTAATTTTATTAAAACACATTACAGTCTATGACATTCCATTTTCCTCAAAGCGTGTGGAATAGCGAAAAGTAGTGAAATCCCACATTAAAAATGACAAATTTCAAATTTTAGCAATTTCGCCCATGTTATTTAAATGGAGAAATTTACATTTTTTAAATTGGTATTTTTTCTCAAACCAGGCATCCTATGCACATTTTTCTTGTCGATCATGATGGAAGATATCAATAAGACACAATACGCAAACTTTCGACAATTAGTCTTACACGGAAATTGCAAAAAAAAATTCAAAACTTCTGAAAACTTTACACTTTATTTAAATCATTGTAACTGCAAGAATCACCACAGCACTCGTCTTGGGTTTCACTTCCGTAAAGATTGGAACTCACAGATTATGTTTTTCCCGAGTGCATATATAACACAGATCAGCTGTTTTGTGCATAATATGTGCGCATATTGGATGTCCCACTTACGGTTACATGACTTAGGCGGCAGCTCGCTCTCTGAGCTACATGTAGCCGGCAGTAGCATACATAGTACATCAAAGGCTGGGACGTGGGGGTGAGGTCTCTATAGAACAGCGGGATATTCCACCCGTCTGCCCTGACTGGCAAGGGGAACTGTTATTCCTTCTGCTTTACTTTTATGGTGAAACCAAGCTGCATGTAGCTACAGCGGTTTCACTGTTTTCTTTCTTTCTTAAAAATCTTACTTCTGCTGGCAGCTGATAGCATGTGTCGACATTAGTGAAGGAGACAACCAGATCATTAACAGATCAATTGTTATCGTTACATAAAATATTATCAGTACATAATAGTAAACTACACAAATGTTGACTGGTTAATGGTGGTATGTAATGATGTTCCGCTCTACTCAACACATATAAGAAAGATGGGGCATTAACTCATCTCTAATAATAAGCATGCAACATGCAGAAAGAGTAAATATACATACACATGAATAACACAAAAGCATACAACTAGAAACACAACCAAGAACTAACAAATGCAATAATAGAACTAAAAACGAACAAATGATTGATTGATTGATTGGTGTTTAACGCTGTGCTCAAGGGTATTTCACTTATATGACTGCGCTGTATTCCAACAGAAGACACCGACTCTTTACACAACCATAAAATGTGTAGTACTGTAGTCACAGAATGAATATAATCCGGAAACATACTGCACAAACAAATGTCAAACTGTTTGAAACCAAACTTTGATAACTTTCCAATAGTAGAGAGTAGTATTTGATAAACCAAATTAAATGTGCAAGACTTTCTCATTTAAGGCGTGAGTGGAAAATTGACCTGTACTTATTTTAGCTAAGCCTTAAAGCCACAATGTTGTCTAATTGTATATGTTTACTCACCAGACATAGCTAATTGAGGTACTCGTACTTCAACAGATTCTAGAAAATCACCGGATTCTTGGAAACTTCTCATTACTTCAGCTTTGGAAGGCCCTGGTTTAAAAGTGTCTTTTTGTGTCTCAACTAATTTCTCTGATTTATTTCTCAAAACAACTTCAGAATCTTTTGAGGACACAGTTTCTACGGACCCAGGTTTCAAAGACTTTTCATTAATAGTCACTGTTTGTTTATTTAATTGGTCCATATCACCATTTACTTGCTGAGAATTGGCTCCTGATTGGCTATCCTCAGCAGACTGTTTATTTGAGTTTTCACTAGAATTCACTTTAACTTCTTCTGACCCATTAACTTCTAATCCAAGAACGTGCAGAAACAAAAGCAAAACATTAAAATAAGCAAGAGTATAAAGTGCAACAAATAAAAAGAAAACAAAGCAGAAAGAAATAAAAATTGGCCAACTACCAAAAACACTTGAGAGCTGTCGTGAACATGTCAACACAAGGTATGATAAACATGCTGCATATAGAAATATATATACTACACGTATAAAAACATAAAATCAAAACACAAAACTAATGTCCATTATTTTACCATATTAGACCAACAGCTGAAGATAAGTAATGTATCTCTAGTGTCTGTTCCAAATCAGTAAAGAAACTTTGTGACCTATAAGTGCACAGTACATGAAGTCATGCAGTGGTGCATCTGTAAAGATCGTTATCATGGGATTTTGTGGTAATCTAGTGATTATGTTGTTCAAAGATTAAGACGTTTCAGATTCTGATAGACATAAATGTAATTCAATTAAAGATTTCCATGCTCAAAATGCTTCAATTTTCATTTGAAAATACCCAGAGTGCAACAATTTGTTGAAAATCATTACCAGACAAGGCTTTGCCTCCTTTGCTGATGATATCATCACCTTTAATTCGTGATGAAAGAAATAGTGATGAAAGTAAATTAAATTACACAACTATAAACAAAATAAGCTGATCAACACTAATTTATAACACAAAGCTTCAGCTGTTTCTAGAATGTCTAAAGTTATAAATAAATAAAAATCAACTACAAATCAATCTGACTATCTTTCAACAGATAACATATTCAAATAATGCCCTATTATCACGGTTCCAAAAACTGCATGAATTTGAAAACAAAGTAAAGTGTGACACATATAAAAAACAAAATATCATAATGAGAACAAAGGAACACAGTGTAGGTATGTAAACAGTCTTACTTGTTCCAGTGGCAGACTCTCGTACATCAATACTATCTGTGCCTTGAGACTTCTCTGATGTAGATTTAGTGTCACCGGCGGCTTTGTCAGTCTCTGTATTTCCCTCTGTGTCCATGTCTTTAAGTTCATTTTTCAAGCTGACATTATGGTCATGATTTCTGTTAGGGGTCAGATCAAAGTCTGGAGTACCTGACTTCACATGGGTCTCCACTGAACCACCATAGGCAATGCTGACAGGGCGCAGGTTAGGTAACTGAAAGGCACCCCTAATCACACCAAAGAAATAGCCATCTTATTCAAACGAGCATTTAAAGTATGTTATATATAGAGAAAATATTGACAATACGGTTTAGATTGAAACATTCTGTTTTTCAGGACTTCAAATTTGCCTCACAGGCATACATGTAAGAGAAAAATTGTTTATGCTATTTTATTATATTTTATACCAAGACTTGGTTTTATTTTTGCTTAAAGTCACATACACACCCAATAATTATAATTGCCTCAATTTTAATAAACTTCAAGTTTACAAGTTTATTAATAAATTAAACAGTTATGTTGAAATTTCCAAAACACTTTACATGCCAGGAGAAATCCTGCCATAACTCGACTTCCACGTGAAGGGGGCCAGCCGTACATGTATGTATCAGCAAAGCCTATGATCCCACCGCGATGAATGACTATATGTACAAGTCAACATTTTGAATCTTGCAAGGGGCAGGAATAAGAACCCTTGACTTGGGAGGGATGTTGGTACATCAAAGCACTTTAGTTTTAATTTTCTTTGTTATTCTAAAACTTTTACCTAACCCACAAAATCTGGGGTGGTATAAACGGAAATCCTCTTTGACAAAAATATCTAGGGCCACTATCCTGAAGCATTCTACATCATGAGTTGTGCATTTACTCAACACATTTTTGCTCTGTCCATTTTATGTTAACAAGCGAATAATAAATTTGTTCTCATCCCATTTCAAGGCCTAATGTTATGTATGTAAAATTTGTCAATCGATATTACCTAACATTATTTACTAAATATTACATTTGCTGACAAAAAGGCTAACAATTGATCTTCTTTACTTACCTTGTTCTGGGACTATTAGCTAAATCACCCATACGATCAGGACCCATTAAAATTTTTGCTCTCTCCATATAATCCATATGAGTTTTAAAAAGCTGTAGATATGAAAATCAGTGATAATATCATTAGTAAGTAACACATATATAATAAGAACTTCCATAGAAATTCATATCCTTAAGAATTTTAAAAAATGAGCAATTCAGCATTCAATTCCAAATCATTTTATACTTTATTCAAATGTTGTAAGAAAGTTTATTTGTAACTGCTGCTTTCAATTGGAGTCCATGCTGCAATGCATTGCTACCATTATTTTCTAATATTTCTGATGTACATAAATTCCCATTATATCATAATATATGTCATAATATCATTAATTAGTCTTGTTCAATTTTTGTTTCAGTATTTAAGACCTTAAAAAAATAAATAAAAAAAGTTGATGTATTTGAGACATTATGTATATTGAATTACCGGGGGCCTCAAGGAAGAGCAAAATGTTAACTTGATTGAGTTTTCTCTTCTATTAATAAATATTTCATTCATTCAAGATTGTTCTTACTTCTGTGTATCTCTCATGAAGTTTGGTATATTCTTTTTTCATCTCTGCTTCCTTGTCCTCTAAACGGCTCACTAGAATGTAAAGAAACATTATCTGTTTTAAATTTGTTCTTTTCTTAGATTTTCCTCTTTTTTTGGGGGGGGGGGGGGGGGAGATGGGAAAATAAAAATTTAGAAAAAATATTTATAAAGTTTTATTCTTAGTTTTGCTCCTATTATTTGGTTACAAACATTTTTATAATACTTTTTTACATTGGACTAATAAGTATATAACATGATTGCTTTGATTGGAAAAGTTGATCACAAGTTCACAACTGAACACTACCACACCCTACCTAGGAAAGTTCCTTACCATGATCTGCAGAATTTTTAGATTTGAGTTCTAACATTCTCAGTATGGATTCCATACTTTCCACCTTTTCTTCCAATGATCTCTTCTCTCCTTCCACAGCATCTTCAACCTCCAAGAATTTCTGTCCAACAATTAATTATATTTTATTAACAGATGCAAACGTGTGTTTGACTTGATCAACAAGTGATTTAAGACTAGCAAATGTCTTATAATTTGTTTGTTTTTTTGCCAAATAGGTCATTTAATTTGTGCATAAGGGTATTTACTTTTGTGACAGTGGTTTTAACCAACAGAAAACCCAACCAAAACCGATCAAGTGTTCTGCTTTGTTAAAAAAAGTCACTGAGCAAAGTAATAGAATCATGAATTTACGGTAAACTTTAAAAAAAAGGTTAAGGTACTGCCCTTAACAAGAGGGCTTGATTGAATTGTATTTAACTTCAGTTCATGGCTTACTCAAGGATATTTCCCTGGTCTAAAAGATAACCTAATGTACTATGAGAGAAAACAATACACACGATCAACCCCAAAGAGTGAAGAGTTTTGTTTTGTTTAAAAATAATCTTTCACTTCCTGTGCTTACTGCAAAGTACATACTGACAGCATGAAATTAAGCTTAAAACATTGAGATATAGTACTAGTATTACCCATAGCAAAAAAGCAAAATGGTAAATAACCGAAAAACTGATTTTATTATGATTTCTTTTATGACTTTTGTATTGACTTTATATTATTTTTTATTATTTAAAGGCATTCATTAAACAGCCATCTATATGACGGGCCATAGGGAAGAATGAACAAAAAGTAAATAATCCTTGTTAAATAAAGACCAAATTAAGCTGTAACACACTTGATAATAAAAAAGATTAGAAAACATTAAACAGGAAGGAAACATTAAAAGGAAGTTTTAAAAATCAATAACAATTGACTTTGAACAAATATACATAAAACAAATATGTTCATTTTTAGTTTTCTATAATTCTATTTTTACTGCTTTTAACTTTAGTTGTTCGTGTTAAGGGCCTCAAGGTAGACCAGTAATTTAGTAGATTAAGAGTATTTTGTATACTTTTCCCTCTTGAAATTAATATAATTATTATTATATGAGTACTTGGCATTGTCCCAGCAGTGTTTTGATGGCCAACTTGGCCACACTCTATTTAACATTGCCTATCATACCACTGAGCTAACCAGGTATTGCACCTGTGTGTTGTTGAGAAACCCTGGAAGTCATTTGAGGCACTCTTTTTCAGTCAAATTAACTTGAGAAAGACAGGGAAAATGTCAAATGAGACACCCTATATATATATTAACTACCTTCCACACAAAACCATAAAGTTAAACAATCATAACATGTCAGTTACTCAGTATTAATTGTATGTGTCGCCAGTGTGTCGGGCATAAGAGTATGGGGAGTCAGAGTCTGTTCAGGTCCACCAAACGTTTTTAGCAAGCTTCCACATTTCTTAGTCTGCTCACAAAACAACACCATGTACATGTAACATCTGCTTACTGCTAAACTCAAGAAATCTTTATCATTTTGAATACGAACTTTAAGTACTGCAACATAATTAACACCAAAGACCTATCTTATTGAAATTTGTCAAAAGCTTTCTTACAAAGATTGTGGTAATTAGTTGATGGCAATTAAATATGTTTTTGTGATAAATGTTATGTTATTTTAATTAACAAAACATTAATTGTAAAAGTTTAGAAAACCAGATAAATTTGTTTGAAAATTAAGTTAACATGGTGCTAAATTTATGCAGAATCAAAGAGGGATTTGCACATTTCCGACAAAACCAAATAATATAACTTGTGCACGAATCTGGAGATGATTTAGTCGACCCAATAATACATGGGGTTCATAAATAACTAATATATTGAATGTGCTTCAAGTATATAAGTCATACAATGTATTAATGCAAAACACATGTTGAGGTTTATAGGAGAACATTTCTTATATATCCAAACTGCGTCCAACAAAAGTACAATGACCTCCGGCAGTGATAGTGTATAGTAGTAGCCTGACTCCTCATCAGCATTACATTAAACATTAAACACATAAGCTTTGCCCGCTTTATACAGGTACAGTTAACCATTTATTATCAAAGATCATCTGAATTGTAGCCAGACCGCCAGAGTATTATTCGATGTATTTAACAGATCCACAAATTAATTGTCGTGAGATAAAACTTGTGGATTGTGCTTCAGGAATATCAACCTTCAAAAAGGTGTTATAACAGAAATTAAAATTTTCACTTAATTTAAAAATAAGTCATGGCAACAAAAATGTTCACTTTAGGTCAGCTTACAACGGCTAATTCACACATTGGCAATATATATCATGTCTTGTTTAAGCGGCATTTAGAAGCTGGGTACATAACAAAAACAGGACTAAGATGGATTTTCAACTTATCGGTATGCCAATGAGCAACGTTCAGAAGACCATTTTCAAGTAAATACATCTTATATATAAGTATATTACGGGTCCATGACAAAAATTAATGATGTTTCACCAAAAAATACAGTTTATTTCAATTTCCTCACAATAGAATTTGTCACAGATAACTCAAAATCATTAAATATAATATTAATGTTAACTTCATTTCATAGCCAAACTAAAAACCTGTTGAATAGTGCAATTTTAGATGGTTTGGGTATTAAACCTTATTACCTATAAATCGGTAAACCTAAAATGAGTTACCAACAGCGCGGGTCTGTCTACTGTTATCACCTATAAACTCAACCATTGTTGCAAATTGTGGAAGTATTATATTTGTTTGTTTGTTTGATTGGTGTTTAACGTCGTACTCAAAGGTTTTTTCATTTATATGACGACGGATTCTCCACTTCTTAATCTACTCTACACGATACGGCGGAAAACCGGGAGGAAACCTCGTAAAAACCGCCCCCACGATTGCCGAAGTCACCTCGTGTGACTCCCTCATATACCTCAAGTCCACTGGGAGACTTGAACCCGTGCGGTTACATCGAAGGAGGATCTGCAGTCAGACTCGCTAACCACTGAGCCCGGCGCGGGCCCCTGGAAGTATTATAGCATGTTAACAAACAAATTAATGTTTATTTATGTTGTAAAATCCTGACACTCTCCAACTGCATCATTGTCGTCTGGCTCCCAGATATTATAACTAAGTCCATTACCTACATTGTAGCTTCCATGCTTGAAATTTTAGGGTACATGTTTACATATTAAAATGTGCAATATAATCATATTTTGCATGATGAATAAATGTCTAGTGCTCTTCACCTGCCAACATAACAAAATACATCTTACAATATGATTAATGATTGACCTGTTAGTTTTAATTTAATAGAAAAATTCATGACATCTGCCTCTACAAAACGTTTACAGTGTAGCTCTCGAGACATTAAAATTAACATTAATATTAGCAGTTCACTTGTCAAAAAAACATGTCACAATAAACTTAAACAAAGACAAAGCTTATCATTAACACAAACATGTAGTTGTACCTCCTATGAGGCTATATCAATAGAATTTGAGCATATTGTATCCATAGAATGCGACTAATCACTGGCCCATAACTTAACAACATCTAGTCAGCCAGTCAGTAGTCAATAGTGTAAGGTCAACAACCAAATGAAGTCTGACATGTTTAGCTCAGCAGAAACCTCAATATGTGTCAACTGGGCCCCACCCTCTCCAGTTTGAGGCATCTGTTTTTGCAGCCAAACGATGCACACACTGCGGCACTAAGCCAGGCCAGGTTTAAATTCGCCCAGTCTTCAAGGTATATAACTGAACTGTTATTAACTGTACATATATACCAGGACTAAACTCATTTGTCACAATACTCCAAGAAATGCGTAAAAAAATAAACGATACGAATGACACTGAGGTCACAACAGTGGAGTAAATTTTGTCAGACAGGTAGTGGAAGCTATGTATCAATCTATCAATTCGTCAATTTTATAAAAAAAATTGAAAGCTAAAGTAAAATTGTTCTTTTCCTAAAGCCGCGTTCACACGGTGTGACTTATAGTATCAATTCGTCGAATTCGACTCGTATCAACAAATGTTGCATGTGTCGGTCAAATGCGATGCACTTCTCGCGAGAACTTAGTAAATAACGTAACTTTGTTGCCCTGATTTAATTTGCTGTAATCGTTTTCTTGTATGTGCCATAGCATTTCTTGGGCATTTTAAAATCAGATAAAAACAGCTTATCCTTGATGTAGAGGAACGACTTTGGCATTTATGACAATGGAAAGAATTTGAACGAAGGGAGGTAACTTCATTCAACTCCAATGCCACAATTTGATTGGCTGATACCTTCGACTTGTCGAAAGAAATAGAGCACGTCCTATTTCAATCAACTCGCTTTCGACAAGTTGAATACAACTAAAGTCGCATCGATTTGCTCTGTTCACACACTTCAACTCAGTCGAATTTGACGAGTTGATACTACAAGTCGCATCGTGTGAACGCAGCTTAAACAGATGAAATCAAGCTTGTTATCCAAACGCATTGTTATCCTACATACTAACTATTAACAGATTATTTCCATCATATAAACTTATGCCAGAGCCCACTCAGCCCAGAAGAATGGGTGAAGGAAACCACACTCATCAAGGATTACAGGACGCAAAATAACAGAAATTGGCTACCTGATGCCCCTCACCTCAAAATGCACCAAGGTATTATAGTAAGGTATAGTGTGGCATTTGAAAATAAATACACTTTTCAGAAACCGCCCTCTTGTGATTAAATACACTCTTAATGTGTCATGACATAAATGTGAAAAAAATATTTACATTTAACATTACACCAACCTGCCCACAGCCTTAATATTTCAAATTGCTTTTACAGAACATGGTTTAAGTTGTTTGAATGATTGCATTTGGATTTGGTTATGATAAACTGAAAATTTAAATTAAGATAATTAAAATTAACTAACTGCAAGGAAGTTAGAAAAAAAGTAATGGTCATCGCGCTGTTCAAAAAGTAAATGATATTTATCCTTTCAAAGTGAATGAATATTTTTTCATGAATGGCAAAACACTGTATTTGTTGATCCTTATCAAATAAAATAGTCAAATTTAGATTATCTGATTTTCAATGAATTTGTGTGCAAAAAATGTATAGTCAAGATCTGAACACATTCAGTATCTATAAAACAATCAATGTGCTAGAAATATATTCTGTAAGAAAAACAGAAGCATGGTGAATCTTGTTCTACTATCGCTATTACAAGTCTTTAAGAAGTGTCTGACAAGAACATGTTCAAACTCTGTAGAATTTACCGTTCGAGACATTTATGGGATTGAGAAGGACCGTTTATTGACTTCACAGCCTAGCAGTTTAAAGTGAGTAAATAGCTCAATTCGTTCCGTTTGGGCGATTTTATGATGCGGTAGTCCAGGTGCGCACAAAAATGCTCTGCAAATTGAATCCAAAGGAAGAATTCTGACGGTATGGCAAAATTCACAATGATAAATATTACTTGTCAGGGTTATTTTGAAAAAACTACGCGTATGCCACTTTATGATACTAAATACACTTTTTCTGTATATTCACAAGAAATGATAATACAATACCTGCTAATGTAATATATAGTTAAATGCCAAAAGCTTCACTGATATACTGATTCTCAAAGAGTTTAAAATAACTGTTCAACTTTAAAAATGTGTAATACAGAAATTTTACTATAATTTAAGTAAAACTTATATTTTGGATATTTGTGAACACAACACATTACTTGATGGATTACAACTTCTGGGCTATCATCAGTGACACCTTTTGATGTCTATTCTTACATCATTCTTAAGAATGCCTATGAACTATGGCATCCAAATCTTGCACTGATAATAAACCAGAAGATGTAATCCATAATGTAATGTGTTGTGTTTATTCAGTGTCCAGGGCTCAGATTCTAAATAATTATACCTACTTGCATCAAACAATTTACTTGATATATGTAGACCAACAAAGAACTTATATTATGTAAGTGCCAGAAGTATCTCTCCTATGACATTTACTAATTTTTTACATTTTAAAGAAAAATTAAAGGAGAAAAATTAAATATCGTAGTAGCCAATTCTGACACTAATATTATGGGTATTAGCAACTTATATTATATTAATAAGCATGTCAAACTGAACAGGTTCTCCGTCACATTTGGGCAGCTATAACCAAAATGTTACCAGTACTGTGTACAATATATGGTTAAGACGAGGTCTGACTGTAAAATCACACAAACCTGTTCAGCGCCGCGACGTAACTGCTTTTCTCTTTCATACTGCGTTAACAGCTGTTCATTATCATCGCGCAACAGTTCTAATTCCACATCTGATTCTTGCTTATCAGCATAAGCTTGATCTAAACTTTCTAATATACCAACAACCAATGGCATAAGCTCCTTCACTACATCCTCGTCGTATTTTTTAATCATTCGCTCAAACTCCTTGTAGACGCTGGATGCAAGCGATTGGACTTTTTCAGACATGACATGTCCTTCATCGCTGGTACCATACACTGTCTCAGCCATTCCGTCCTCCATTATGACAATATTTTCGAATAGTATGTTTTATAAAAACACCATGAAAACATTGATTGCTCCGATTTTGTTGTTTTTACCCTCCGTTTAGACAAAATATGTCTAAAACGACAGCGTCCTGGCCCATCCTAAAGCGACATTTCATTACCGATGTAAATGGCAGCATCATGTGATCAGATGCACATGCGCATTGAATGTAAACACAAGCATTGCGGAATCAGGCGAAAAGACTCGAGTTGATGTTCGACAGATACCGAATGCGCTCGAGAGTTATGGGTCATAAGCACTGCACAACAACATTTTATTTATTTAATTCAAGCGCTACAAAAGCTGGATTTTTTTTAATGAAATAGCCATGCTGTAATTTTTATGACAAGCGAAATGCATAAAAACTTGAAGATAAATCGAAAGGACTTTCTTTAAATAAATACATGTAGACATTTTTAAACCTATCACGATGTCATTCAGAGATAATGTTATCCGACGGAACAACCCGAGGTGGTTATAAGCGGTCTTGAGCTCCATGTGTTGAAACTGCTACTTTGACATGATATGAACATTCAAGGATTTCAGGTCTTACAGTATGGCGCGAGTGTTGACGTCGCGGACTTTTGGAAGACTGTGTTCTTGTTGTAAATTTAATCATGATGGCAATTTGCCGGTTTCCGATGGAAGATTCAGGCAACCTTGTCAGCGATACTCAGCAATTCTGCCAGGACGTCCCGTAAAAATTGGATGTGCAAGCGGATTTTGGGGAGACACTGCTGTGGCTGGTATATTAATTAAACAACTGATATTTTATGAGATATTTGTAAATTATTTGTCTTCCAAATTATATTAAAAACACAAAGAAGTTTAAAATAACGAGAGAAAAATATAATAAACATGAGTTGAAATAATAGTTTTTGCTGTGAATTAAACTTTTCCTACAACAAGTGAGGCCTCTAATCTATGCTATACAGACATGCCAGTTGATAGGCAGAGATTGCGATAGGACTTGTTTATTAAAGTGACATGTATAAGCTAGGATTATAACATATCAGCTGATAACGATGCAAGTGTCTTTAATGACATTTTGTGTGTCAATAAATCTTAAGTTACAAATCAATATCATTTTTGTGGTAGGAGGATAAAAGCCGCTAACACCTGCTTTCAAAGTTTCCTCTTTCTGTTTCAGCCCCACAGCTTATTTATGGCAGTAAACTTGATTATCTGGTGTTTGACTATTTGTCAGAGATTACTATGTCACTTCTTACCGCTGCCAGACATAAGTCTCCTGTAAGTCCGTTATAAACTTTATTTATTTATTGATTTGTGAAGCAACAGGTATTTAACTTGTAAATATAAAGGTGGTGAACTCCAACCGTAGGCAGCCGATCAACAACAAAATAATGTGCAGTCACGTTAAATAATAAGCTCTCTTGGAAAGATAATGTGAAAAATAAGTGAATCTGTTAGTGTTACGTGCCTAGAGGCCCTCTGAGTGCAGTATGTTTCCAGATTATATTCTTGCTGTCTTAGCACTGGAGGAACATTATCATTCCAACAGTGATAACACTTGAATGACTACGACTTTTATGGTTGTGTTAGAGTTGCTATCTACTGTAATACAGTGCTGTCATATAAGTGAAATGCCCTTGAACACAGGGTTAAACACCAATCAATCAATCATCATTTTTAGAGATGGACTGCAAGGGTTAATAATCAGATTAATATTAACCACTAATATTGATTGATTGGTGTTTTAAATTGTACTTAAGGTTATTTCACTTATATGGAATCGCACCGGTAAAGGAAACCATCCTAAACGATGCCGGGAATGTAGAAGATGCCACAATACATTTACAGGACAAAAACAGGAAACCACAACTAATCAGCTTTCTGATGTCCTTACCCCAGAGAGCATCAGGGCACAGTAGGCTCCCACGGCCCCACCCGATCTGGTAACCGCAGACCAAAAATAGAAATGAACAATTATATATTAAAACATATGTAAAGTTTTTGTTATTTGTTATTTTCTTTTCTTCTGTTTGCAGGAGCTAGGATATGCCCCTGATTTTGTACATGTTGCCGTGGCCCCATTCATCAAAGACATCGTAAACAAAGGTCCTAATCTAAGTTTTATTTATTATACTAAAAAACTTAGTGCTTAAAAGAATTATCTTGGTTTGTGTTAAAACTGAGCTAAACTGCCCTTGAACAGCAGCCAAACAAATTTCAAATATTAGTTTTTTGGTTTTTATTTGCTGTATTTTATACATCCCTCTCCCCCATGTCAACCACCAATCAAACAAACAAACAATTAAATATCAATGGCTGTTAATTAAATTTACATCTTTACATTTGTTTTCTATCTACAAATAATCATAATTTTAACTATTAAAATTTAGGTGTAAGTACTATGTCAGAGCAGCATTTCAAAAACATGGAACTATAGACCACTTATTGTGAAAGTGTTGATAAAAATGTTTTTTAAATATGAATGTTATAAGATAATTATGAATCTATAATTATAGTGTGCCTTCTTTGGAGATTAAAAAAACGAATTTTTTTCTCAGGAATTCGTATTGTGAGTAATGCAGGAGGAGTTAATCCTTTAGAATGTGCAGCTAAGATACAGGAAGTTGCCACACAGGCAGGGGTAGAGGTTAAAGTTGCCGTGGTTACAGGAGATGATCTCATGACACAGGTACTATAAAATAATTTGTATTAATTAATTTATTCACTCAGTTATTTATACTTTCAGTTTAAGTATACATGTTAGGCACCTTTAACTCCTTTCCTTGCATAACTTAACACTGTAAATTATTAACAAACAAAACTGTGGAAAAGTGTATGAAAAACACAAATCCATACTGTGAGTGTTTGTCAATCTGATATAATGACCCCAACAGGTAAGTCGTACAAATGTCCGTTATTGTATGCTACAACCAAGAATGGTACTTTCTGATTATTAATTTAAGTATGCTTTTCCTATGTATTATTTGCCCACTATAATACATATTGAAGTGGAAATCATATCTTGATCTTTATAAAGAATATTTCTTGCATTACTAGAATTTGATGCAAAATAAATTATAGGTAATTCCATAACTGTTTTTAAAAATCCCTATGTTAACAGATAGAAGAGTTAGGCACGGCTGGTATCAGAGAGATGGACTCGGGGCTGGATTTACCTAAAAATGTTCATAGCATGAACGCTTATCTTGGGTGAGATCTTTAGCTTTGTCTTACTTGTTTTAGTGGTTCGAGGTTGGTTTTGCCCTGACCTTCAGGGCTTCAGAAAACCTACTTGTTATGATGTCCTTTTTGGGGCTGTGTGCTTGTCTCGTAGCCCTTGAGAGGATAGCTTTTTCAGG